>PVKM010017732.1:0-25631 GCA_004027735.1 Carollia perspicillata
GAACTTGTGAAAAAACTGGAGACTGTGTGAGATCTAGGAGCCTCTGCTTTTGCCTAGGAGCATGCCGCTTTGTCCTCTACTTTGCGGAACTACCGCTAGGAGATTCTACATCCTTTGCCATTAAGGAAACTTTACATCTTCTGTGTCTGTTGGAGGGTCTTTCTCTCAATCATATCACCGTTGTCACAACTGCCCATAATGGGAAGTTAAAAAAAAAAAAAAACCCTTGTTGAAACAGGTTTTACGTAAGAGAATTTAATGCCTCATGTATCTGAAATAGGCAAAGTGATGTCTGCTTTTCGAAAAGGTATGAACTGGTAGCCCAGAAGTGTCACCAGCAACCGGGTTTTGGTGCCCTGTTTCTACTCTGCCGGGCTCAGAGTCAGCTCCACTAAAGGACGCTTCTTCGTGGTCCTAAAGTGGCTCCAACACTCCCAAGGTTCATGCTTCCCCAGAAGTAACAGCAGGGGAGAGAGAACACATCTGCCTCAGCATTCCCATGGTGAGTCCCGAGATGCACTGTGATTGGACAGCCTAGGTCACATGCCTCACCCAGCTCCAAACAGTTGCCAAAGACTAGCTTAGTTAAGGTCGCAGGTGCCCATCGCACATCCAGGCTGGAATTATTCTCCTGAACCAACCCAAACAGGCCTGCTGGGAAGGCATAAATTCTACTACATAAACAAAAAAAGTCATTTTCTCTCTCCCACTGTGTCTTTGGCATGAGACTATACCATATTTCATTTCAAAGTGTTCAAAGCTGTGCTTAGAATAACAGAAAAATTGGAAGCAACTTTAACGTCCAATAATATGGAATCAGCTAAATAATTCATAGATGTCTATATAATGAAATACCATATCAGCGGTTTTCAACCTCCTGGACATCGGGCCCTACTGTTATATTCTCGAAAATTATGAAGGGCCCAAAAGAGCTTTTGTTAACATAGGTAACAGCTACCGCTATTTCCCATTTGTAGAAATCAAAACCAAGAAAAAATTTAAAGTATTTATTAATTTGTTCAAAAATAACAGTAGTACATCCATTACACGTAACATCAATACATTTCTCTGAAGCCCCACCCCACCCCCGAGTGAGAAAAGTGACAGCCTCTGGTTTAACAGAGAGACTGGACCCTCAGATCCCCTTCCTCACGCAATATGTTTCCATGTGCCGTTGTGGCTGAAGTCTATGAAGAAAGACGGACCTCAAACAGGTATGCAGTTAAAAAAGGGAAGAGTATTTTAGTAGCCTTTCCAGAAAACTGTAGATATTCTTCTTTAAAACTACATCCGAACTGGACAAGGGTTAGATTCTTAAAGGCTGGTTGCAGTGTACAACCCGAAAGGACTTTTTTCATACTCTGCTTGGTTACAATCCTCTGGTCCATCGCGCACTCTGAATGAATCTTTTACCGTGCATGACTTTGTAAGATCCTATGTTAATCCTCCAGAAGATCCTGGCTCACTGAGTTATGAAGAGCTTCTACATGCTGACAAAAATCGTCACATCATGTAAAAATAAAAAATGCACCCTACCATCTCATTAGGGAAGTCTGTGTTGTGGGAAGCTGTCAAACTCCTGGTAGCAGACATACGTTTTTCAAAATTATAAATTTTGCTAGAAATCTCAAATTTTATCATTGGCAACAAATAATCAGTTTTCCTTGAAATGAGAGGCTGACTTTGTTCAGTTTTGAAAGGAAATGTCCACCAAACGGCCAAGTCTGAATGACCGATCATAGCTCCCTATCAGCCAATGTTTTTGGTAAAAAACGGTGTTCCGTGGGGAAAAAAGCAACCAATGCAGCTCACAACTCAAACAATCAAAGCAGGGCCTTTCCTGGAGAAGAACCCCCTACTCTGGTAGCAGCGGAGCTTTACGCGAACATGCGCTGCGTCGTGCAGAATACTGAAAAAGACAGAGCATTAACAAAAACAGTGATTTGGTGCCGCTGCTTTGCTCTGCACTGGAGCACCAGTGGCTTCACTCACCACTGCTTTGCCCCCTCACTGCAAATATCAACATGATACAGAAGGCAGATAACATCTCGGTGGCCCCTGACAGGGTTACGGGGACTCCTGATGGCCTGCGGACCACACCTAGAGGGTCACTGTACCACATGAAGTCACAAAACAAGATTCCGTGGAAGACGATTTAATGGCAAAAATGTCCAACATATATACAAATGAAATATAACAAACAACATGTTTATGTTTCCCTCTATTTTTACTTCTAAGAACAATCTACTCTAGAAAAATGACAAAGCAGAAATGACCAATAGAAAAGTGGTTATACAAATTATAGGATATGAGTCTGTAGCTGTAAAAAACAATGAGACCAACATACACTAAACGGAAAGCGCTTCACGGCATATTACGTAAAAAATGTGGTGCAGAAAACTGCAGACAGCATGATCTCATTTGTGTTTAAAAAGACAGGAATGTGTGTAGCTACCCACGCAAAGGCCTGTAAAGGCAAAACAAATGACGGAAGAACCATATGTCACACACACAACAGAAGTCGCCTTCTGGTTTAGGGCAGGGAATGGGGTGTGAGAAAACAGGAGCACGAGCACTTTCATGTTTTAGGTGCAACTTGAATGTTTTACAGAGAAAATTCGTTCATGTATTTTTCAGGTAACAAGCTTAGAAAAAAGTGCATAAAAAGGTTATGGCAAACGTCATAAAGGGGGTTAGCCGGTGGAATTACTGGTGATTTTTATTTTCTTCTTTTCACTTCTCTGGATTTTCTAATTCTACAACAATCATGTATTTCTTATGTATTAACGACATTTATTTTTTATTTACAAAAGTCAAGTAAGGCCACATGGTGAACTGCTTAAAGCTCTATTAACTATGGTTGACCCAAATTAGTATCGACAGGACGGGTTTTAGATATTTCAGTTATATGTGCTACATAAGTAGATTTTAGAATCAAATTCTGTCATCCTCAAACAATACGATAATTAAATAAATGGAGCTTAAAACAGATTAATATATAATCTTTATAACATTCAGTATGAAGGACATTTTTTAAATTTATTATTTAAAAAAATAATAGAAATCGTGTTGCAAATACAATTTTCTAGTGCAACTGGTCTCCTCTGCTAGACTCTTTTTCCCTATTTACATGGAAGCCAAAGGTTTCGCCTCCCTGCACCGGCGCACCAACAGCACCGCACAGTGCGTGGAGGAGCAGAGCCTGCGGACGGCAGAGACGGCGTGTGCGATCGCCAGGCGCCCCCCGTACGAGACGGACTCTGGGCGGCACAGGAATGTCCTGCATCACACACACACCCCACCACACATCGCCCTTTCCAGACACACGCCTGACATAAAGAGACGAGACAGCAGGGCAACGACCGCTCCTTGGAGCGACCCCGAAGGAGACTCGTTCAGAGCCCCACGGTGCTCTCCCTCGGGCGACTCACACGGAAGCGAACCAACCACACGAGGCTGTTTTAAGATGCCAGGTGATTCATGGACAGGTGAGTTTTACTTGGAGATTAGGATAATTGTTACACTGAAATGTCATTCCCCAGTCTTTTCGGAAACAAAATACAGCACCTCTGTTACAGGACAGCAAGACAAACATAGTCCTCTGGCAGCTGCCACGTTAACTGAAGAGACCCTTGTTCTTGGTTTTGGCCACTGACTTCTTGCTGGTATCGGATAAGGTCACCTCTCCTTTGGCGAACCACGCAGGCAGTTTTCTCTTTGACGTTTCAGACGACGTCTGTAAGAAGAAGGAAACAGCAAAGGAAACATCTGGTAAAAATGTCAGAAATGACACTAACGCATCGTCAGACATGCACCCGCCTTCCTTCCCTCACCAAATAAAACAAAAAGTGAGACCTTTCAAATTTACTTCTGGATCAGAAAGTACATTTAAGAAAAGAGATACAAAAATCACTCTATCGTTAATTTAGACACGCGAGTGCAGACATGCATCTGGGAAGGGAAGGACAGGTATCATTTCAGGTCTATGTTCCCTGCTGTGTTTGCTCGGGGGTGACCAAAATGGTGAATCTCACGTTCCGAGGAAGACGGCTGCCTGGGCACAAGTGTGCCTGCACGTGCACACAAGCGCACGCGGACACAGAGGTGTGTTAGGCATCCGAAAAGCACGCAACGGCCACATCTGCAATGGCAGAGGGACTGGAGAGGGTTCAGTCATCAGTTCCTTGCAGAGGTACTGAGACACAGTAGACATTAAAATAGGTGCGCCGAATAGATTTTAGAAGTTGTTTATCGTTTCATAGATGTTTAGAGAGTCTGTTAAAAACCAGAGATCCACTTCTGAGAAAAAAAGACAAAGATACGCACACCCAACAATGCACGAGTTCAGGGAACCACGCCCCACACGAGGCGTCAGAACCCTAAGTCGAATGTCTCTGAGAAAGACTGTTTTAAGAACCAAAGACAGTGGTTGTGTACTCAACAATCTACATGTGAAGAAAACTAAATAATTTTAAGTAGGTAAGTGTTCCATAAGCCTAAAATGGTATTAATTTGTGTTATCTTAGTTTGAGGACTGGATGCTCAAACTAGATTCTCAAACCACCATGACAGAGAAGTCATTCTGACTTCAGTCCACCTGGGAATCTGGCAGAGTTAATGTGGTTATTGAAACTATTTGAAGGACTTTATGATAAGGTGGCCTTGTCTAAGGTATCGTGTGTACTAGCCTAAGGTACAAAAGTATGGTTTATTCCATTTCAAAAATGAAGACTGTATCTATATATTCTTCATTAATGGCTTGCTACTTTAGTATGTTTTCTATGTTTAAAAATGGTTTCAAAATATTTAAGGATGGGGGGGGGGAAAGTAAAAGATCCTTGGCAAAAAAACTCTAAAACTTATATTAAAAAAAGGTAAAAACTGTTAGCTGTTCCAGCTTAATTAAAGAAAGCCAATGTAGAGGAAAGGACTATGCATACTTCAGCAAAAGCTTTTAAAAAAATGGTTAAGATTTAAGATAGCACCTTTTCTCCCAAGTACCTATTTCCTCACAGGGAAGAGATTAGATTTATTATAATGTCTGCCTTCGAAATAATAAACATTAGGGATATAAAGTAACAGAGATAAAAGGCATGTGAGTAGACATAAAACTGGCCCAGAAATAATCACTCTTCCCTGAAGACTTGAATATCAAAACCCCGCACAGCCAGACGACTACCATCGCTTACAATTAGAGCCTGACCCTGGAGTGCATTTAGAGAAAGGAAAACAGTTCAGATTATAACAAAGCCAAAAAGTAACACAGCATGAAATTTGAACAGTGACAGAGCAGAGGGAAAAAAAACCCAAGTCCTGTTGTAGCCAAATGCTACGGATTAAGCAGGGACTTTGAAACCAGATAGAACTAGGTTTAAATTCTGAGTCACTTGCTGAGCGTGTGGCCTTATGCCCATTATTTAAACCTCAGTTTCACCATGCAGAAAATGGGATTGACAGCACATAATGTGACTAGATTATGTGGAGAATGAAATAAGCATGTAGGTGAAATCTCAAAACACATTCTGATTTATTCATGACCCTCACTAATCGGTAGTTAATATCATTTATTATCCTGAAAACACTGAATTTTATTGCCTGAAACATTTCTACACAGCATGGTCTTCGGCATTTTTCCTATAATGACAATAATGATCTTATTTCATGGAGAAAGGGGGAACGGCTTACCCACACTGACTGTGTCTTTTGAGTCTCACAGCAAGTGTCTGGGGGACTTGAACTGTGATGTCTCAGCCCCCTAACAGAAGCCTGCCGGAGATGACTTCCTTCCTCGTGGAAGACTAAGGTTCCAGAAATCCTGATCACATTTTAAGGTGATGTTTACATCTTTTTGATACTCTAAATTCTATTAACAAACTACTACCATTAAGTTGAGCATATAAAACACTACATTAACTGATTAGTTGATTGTATGTGCACATATATATGTACGCAGAGAAATAGGTATGTTATATTCATATTTAATTTCACCTAAAACAAAGATATATATAAACATTAGTTGTCGAACCTAATATATTTGTCACAAAAACGACTTTATCTGTAAATCGACTTTATCGACTAAATCGACTTTACCTGTAGATGTGAATCTGTAAAGAGGTCTTCTATTTTTGGATCACTGGGTGGCTGATTCCAAGAAGTCAGTGAATTTCTGTGACTCT
The DNA here is from genome assembly GCA_004027735.1 of Carollia perspicillata. Lineage (NCBI taxonomy): Eukaryota > Metazoa > Chordata > Mammalia > Chiroptera > Phyllostomidae > Carollia > Carollia perspicillata. The sequence goes on from PVKM010017732.1 coordinate 6,177, forward strand.
TATCCTTCAGCAAAAAATCACAAGGATTTTCCCATCAGTCTCTAATATTTTTATGGCATATAAAATAGTTGAGCATGCACTATTTTCTTTTTTTAAAAAACTATGCCTAAAAAAGCAAAGCTTAAAAAAATTCTTATGGAAATACTACCACTTGCAACAACATGGATAGACCTTGAGAATATCACACTAAGTGAAATAAGTCAGATAGAGAAAGTCAAGAACTGTATGATTTCATTCATATGTGGGATACAGAACTGAAAACAACAAATGAATAAGAAAAAAAACCTCACAGAGACAGGCAACAGTGTGGTGATCACACAGAGAAAGGGGGGTGGAGGAGATACGGTAAAGGGTAATGGGGGTGAAATACGGTGACGGAAGGACCTGGGGTGGTGAACACACAATATACAGTACAATATATCTGTACAATATATCTGTACAATGTACAGATGATGTGCTACGGAATTGTACACTTGAAACCTGTATACTTTTATTAATGTCACACCCAATAAATTAAATAAAAAAGAAAATTATGAAAATTATTACTCTAAGTGTTGAATATTAATAATATTACCTACCCATTGGGCAATTTTTTGAGTGTCTTAAAATAATGTTTTCTGAGTGTTTGTAAATGCTATTGTGTATTTTATTTATAATGAGACTCAATGACGGCAGGAAATTCTATCTTTCCTCTCTCTCTCTCTGGCAGTCAAGAAAATTAAAAGGAAAAAGTGAAACAGGAGGAGAGGGTTCTGGAAGATGGTAGAAACACCAGCATAGTTTTTTAAATTCCTCTGAATCCCAGCATTAAAACAGAACTAGATAGAAAAACAAAAATTCATCCTCTACATTTACAATGAAAGAAAGTTTAAAGTTATCCTCAGGAAATTGAAACTATAATCATGTGAGAACAAACCACCAACAGCCAAAGCCCTGCGTGGTATCGCATACGTAGGGGAGAAAGCAGGAGCAAGCAGTGAGGTGCCTGAGAACTGGAAAAGCCCAGAACGGCCCACAGGTATACACTGGAAAGCATGACTCATTAATTTGAGAACAGCACCTGAAACGGTGGAGGGGGGGCTTTTGCAGGGATCTGAAAGAGGTCTACAGCAGTCCCTCACGTGGCTGCAGCAGCCGGCTCCTAGGAGCTCCCCTGACTAGGCCACGTCGCCTTCCAGAAGGCCCCACACTCACGAGAACTGCAGGGGTGAAAAGCCCAACCCGAGTGGGGCAGGCCTGAGAGCGGCAAAGGGAGGAGGACGTCCAGGTGAAAGCGGCAGAGGGGTGTGTCTCATAAACCCAGTTTCCCTGTTTTGAACAGTACACAAAACAGCAGAAGGGAGAGCTCTGTGCCCTGGGGAAAACTATCCCGAATCACGCCTTGTTTTGAAAATGCAGGAAAATTAATTTCATATGAAAAAGAGCAACAGCAAAGGTCAAGTCCCATAACCCAGCAAGGCTTGCTAAGATACAGAATAAAAACTGTAACCTCTCAAAATGAGCTGAAAAACATTAAGAAAATGACTCAAAATGTAAAAGAACACAGTAAGGTCAAAAAACTCAAAACTGAGTGAGAAAAAGCTCAAGAAAGAATTAGAAATAAGAAGTAAAATTTAAGAAAAGTTTCCTGAAAGAAAATATTTACACATTTAAAGAAGCCACTGTGTACCTCTGTATATTAATTCATAACTACAAAATATCGAGACGTTACCTCCCTCCATTAAACACAGGCAAGAGTGGACCTCTATATTAATAGCAATCACCATAGTTATACATCTAACAATACATCAACTAATTAAAAACAACTTGTTCTGACATTATTCTTGACCAGAAGCCTCATAATGATAAGATGAGCCACGCAAAGGCATTCAGCGAGGTCAGTAGAGGCGATGAACGTTAACACGTGAAAGACCCTGAAACCAGGCCTCCAGCAGACGGTACTGACGAAGTTTTCTGCATGGAGAGGCAGAAGAAAAAACACTTTGGCGGGCTCACTCACCTCTTAATCTACTTCCCAGCCCCCCAAATCCTTGTTCTCCTAAATTGGGGGAAAAAGGCTACATCCAGTACCACCCACACACCCCCAAATCTCCCCACTCTGTTGTTGGCATCTGATGTTATTTCTGTAGAGGAAAAGCAAAGAGGTGATGTGTGGCTAAAATAATACTTTTCATAAATGTTGCTTCAATATTCAGGAAAATTTAAAAGTTACACCTTTCCCTGTATTAATAGGTAAGAAGCTGGGGTAAAATAAGGTCTTAGGCACCTGGTCCAGATTTCGGAAATCAACAAAGCTGGGAATTTCACCGCATTTCACCGATATCACCCAACCTATATTGTCTTCAATGCCCTTCCCATAGCCCTCTCCATTATCAACATAACGTAAAGAGTTCCAATAAATGAAATTTCATTAGGTTATCTAGAAAAGAGTATATACAAACCTAACTGAAGCACAGAATTAAATAAGACCAGTTCTCTGACTTCTAAGCTAGTGGGAAAAGGAAACTCCATAAAGATTCCTTTAGAACTGGAATGAAGCTCTTCATTCTCTACTACGGATATTGTCAACCACTTACTACCATGCTGAATTTACCATCCAGTAGGAGCTAAAATAACTTGAGTTAATTATTAGTTTTCACAAACATTTATCACACAGTCATGTAATTTTAAACCTGGAAGATACTGAAAGCCAGATTTTCAAAATTATACAATCATTTAATAAAGTCACGTTGTCATAGAATTGTAGTTTCTTCACACCAGACACAGAGAAATAATTTTCAAAGCACATGATTTTAATAAAATGTACCCTCTAAAATAAGGCTCCATTCAGGGCCTTTCTCCGATCACGCAGAAAATGCACTGGGACACACTCAGGACCACGAGCTACAACGCTCCTGTACCAGAGAGGGTCGCTGTGACAGCCACAGAGCCTGATGGATGACAGCATGAAAGACAGGCCGGTTTGAGAGGTACTTAGAATTGGTTTTCATTTTCATTAAATACATGAATTGTCATATGCTTAAGCCAGTATTAATTATACCTATGAAAGAAAGATAATTTCCAGGCAATATAATATGAAGTAGAGAAAAAGTTTAAGCTAACATTCTATACAATAAGCTAAAAAGACAAACTATATTCACCTTTTCTGTCATTTAAAAAATCACTTTTCTCGGCTCAAATTTATGAAAAGCAACAGAAATACAGCACAAAGATTTAAAAAGTAACCCTGTATCAGAACTTACGGCAGTTTAAAAAATATAGCATTTTAAGTGCTAGAATATGCAAATTGAACACAGTGCCATTTTATGAAAAGTCTACATACAATTAACACCTTGCCATCGGGGCCTGCTTCTTCCTTGCTTCTCTTAGAACTTGAACAGCTCTCTTCGGAGTTGGGAAAACATCTCTTTTTGTTGGAATCACACGAAGGCTGGTGTAACAGTCTGTTGTCACAATCATTTCCCAGGATCTCAATTGCCATATGGATAAGGTACGTGTCAATGTTTTCAGGAACAAACATTCTAATTAGTTTAATTTTGCTCAACTCTGTAAAGGATGAAAAAAATAAGATTTAAAAATAAATTACACAGAACATCCTAGGAAACCTATGAGCTGGAAATGGTGAAATGTTTTGGAGGAAGGTGGCCAAAGAAAATGTTCCCCTTACAAATGCCACCAGCCTGATAGAAACGGAAATGGGGTACGATGTGCACCTTACTCCTGCCCCCCTTACCTGCAAGATCGAAATCAGGTCAGTGCTATCACCTCTGTATGAACTACATTTCACACTGTCTGCGCATCAAAGCCACCCTTCCCAGAATTGTTTCTAAAGGAATTACGTATGCTGCGAATTCCATCAAGTTTTTTGAAAATAATTTATTCTTAAAATAGATACTAATCACACTTGTTAATAAGATGCCGATAAAAAGGATCCTTTCACTGGATATTATAGCTAACGAAGCACTATTTAAAATGCATATTAGTAACCAAATTAGTTTTCTGGGGATGGTGTATCTTATTTTCAGAATCAAGGAATTTTTAGTTTTTGTAATTCAACAGAACTGATTCAGATGGTGTCGGTCTCTTCAGACCTTTACAGATGATATGCCAATGACCACTATTTACATCTCAAGTACTTCCTTCCAAGTTCACAGTCATCTGTAATTCTCTGGAGTATGGTAAAACTAAGCAACTTAGAACCTATTCACCTGTATCTTCATGTAATTTATAAAACTGGTATCAAAACCTTTCTGATACCCAATTCAAATGAACTATCAGACCAAATATTTTTAAATGACACTCTGAAAAGGTGGTCTTTCAATTACTACAGTTTTCAGGTTTATATTCTTCTTTCTAAAGTTCTTATTTTGCTTAGGACTTTCCAAATAAAACTGCAAGTTAAGAAAAAAACAGGAAGAGAAAGTAACACAGCTAATAGATATTAGGACAGTGAGTTATTTATTATTTGGCTTGTACTGTTTCTAATTTTAAAGTTTTAAAATGTAAAACTGATGCTAATCGAAACCTTGGAAAGATAAGATCACCTCTAAATGTAATAAAATCAGCAAGGCGACTATTATATCTATCAACCAAACTAAAATTTCATTTGTCCCTTGGTCATAATACTGCACTAATACCACTGAAATTCCGTGCATTTTACTACTTTGTCATTTTTGATCAGCTTCTTTTGTATGTATCTATCAGAATTTACTTTGCATTCCCTTTCATTTGTCTCCAATTTTTCTTTGGAAAAAATGTTCTGATGAATATTTTCCTTAATACAAATATCTTTCCATCTTCCTAGATTCCCAGGAGTGAGGTCACTGGTTCACAGGCTCTAACTGTTGATACATCGGCCAAACTGCCTTTGTGACTGTGTTGTACGACACAATAACCACTGGCCACACGTCTCCACTGAGCATTTAAAAAGTGGCTGGCTGGGCCCTGGCTGGTGTAGCTCAGTGGATTGAGCTCAGGCCTGCGAATCAAAGGATTGTGGTTCAATTCCCAGTCAGGGCACATGCCTGGGTTGCAGGCCAGTTCCCAGCAGGGGACACACGAGAGGCAACCATACCTTGATATTTCTCTCCCTCTCTCCTTCCCTTCCCCTCTAAAGATAAATAAATAAAATCTTTTTTTTTAAAAAAGTGGCTGGTTGGTGAAAATGGCTGAGGAACTCAAATTCTTGATTTAAGTAATTCTAAGGCAAGTATGCAGCCCTCAAATATGATAGAAAAGCAATTCATCGACAATGGACTGCTCCATTTGGAAGCGTGCAGTCTTAATGCACAGCGATGAGAAACTGTTATTTTATGAATTTTTCATTAAAAGCTAATTGAAAACTAAAAATAAGCCTTAAACTTAAAAACTGATGCTTGATTCAGTAATCAGAAAATTTTTAAGTATGTCTGGCACAAATTGGGTGTCTTCATTTACTTTATTCAATTGCCAATTCTATGCAAGCTAAATAGAGACTAATATTTCAAGTTAAAATTTACATCAGCATTGAGATATGCTGTGAATGCAAAATACAACCCTGATTTCAGAGGCTTAGTACAAAAAAAACTCATTAATAATTTTTATGTTCATTATATGTTGAAAGGGTAGCATTTTTAATATAGTAAAATAATTAAATTATATAATTAAAATTAATCACATCTGTTTATTTTTACTTTTTAAATGTAGCTACCCGAAAATTTAAAATTGCATATGTGGCTCATACTGTATTTCTTTTTGCAGAGTGCTGCTCTAGAAATCCCACTCAGGTTTCCTGTGCTCAAGCCAACTAATACTCTACATTGTACGAAATTAATTTTCTTCTGTGGGCATTTAAATATTGGATATACAAACTATACATCCTTAGTTACGTCATACTGTAAATGTAAAATTTAGAAACCAATTTTTTGGGGATACATCCACACAATCTTGTCCTATCACAGCATCATTGGCTAAATGAATTTTTTTTTCTTTTTTTCATTCAAAGTATTTTAATACATGGGGGACTTAATGTATCTGAAAAAAGTTGTCTTACAATCATTTGAAAATATCCTTATTCAAGTGTTTTTTCCATTGTCCTCCTTTTTATTTATTTATCCATTTATTTATTTTTTAAATTACTTTATTGTTGTTCAATTACAGTTGTCTGCATTTTCTCCCCGCCCCTCCCCCCACCACCTGGCTAAATGATTTTGAAAAGAAAAATAAGATATTTTATTCCAATTGAGACAATTTATTTCTAAAATTAGAATGCCTTCCTTTCATAAAATTATGATGTATAAACATTTGCCTTTGGTTTTAAACCACTATTAGTGATTTAATAAGTGTACAGTTGTTATACTGTAATTAGAATATAATTCTCAGATAGAATTAGAAAATTCATATATTTACTTTCACATTTCTATAAGAGCTCTTTATATTTTTATCTTAAAGTCATCCTATAACTTACAGATGCAAATAAAAAAGTGGCATCTAACTTTAAAGATGCACATTATCCTGCCCTAACTTTCCAGGCAGGTTGAGTGCTGAAACTCTCTGATGGGGAGCAAAATAACAAGCCCAGGCCGCACTCCTGCACTGCTGTAGAAGAGGTCCTATTACTCCTACTTTTGTGGCAGGTCCCTTGGAAGCCACTCCTAATTTCCCAGGCACAAGCACATAAATAGGGGAATGAAATTATTCAAAATATTATCCAGATACCTCATTAAATATCTTGCTTCATGTATTATTAAGCACAGTTAGAATTTCAATTCCATAAAAGCTTAAAATTATATAAACATGACAAAACTAAAAAAATAAAAAGGTACAGAATTCCTTTAAATATTAAGTTTACCAAGACAAAAACCTGCTTGGCAAATTAGATATAATTTATCAATTCAAATACTCTATTTCTTGGTTTAAGATTATGCCATAATAAAATATAGAAAATCTAAATTCAGTATTGTGTGGAATTTAAGTGCCAATCAAACATGTTCATTAAAACACCAAATTATGGAATATGATTACAGTTTAAGAAAAAGATAAAAATAACATCTCTGAAACATTAATACACTATGTAGTCTTCATTTCTTATTATAATTTATAACACATTTCTGCAATAAAAGAACAGGTTTTTAATGAGGCAAAACAAGAATTCAAAAGTAAAATTTCACATCAATAAATGATACCTTACAGGCTATAAGTATACAATCAAATGAAATAAAATTTGGAGCTCACGGTTCCTGCATTGTCTCAACTTTGGCTTTAGAAGCAAACCACATGATATATTTTTTCATATTATATGTACGACATGCATATAGTATACTGACAGAAAATGAAAAAGTGTTCAAAAGTATTCTACATTGTTTGTGAAATTTCAATTTAATATTTATCTCTGAATGAAAATTTATTTGCAGTAAGTCCACAGTGGTAAAGACAAATGTTTCAGCTAATGTTTTAGTCACTAATGATTACACATACTTTTCTCACCTCCCTGGTATTTGTTGAATCAGGCTGTGCAACTATAAATGGAGAAGATTTCATATTCATACAGTCTGCTTGATTTTAATATATCTTAATTTAAAAAGTTGTAACATAAGAAATTGAAATTTCTAAACTCAGAATGTAGAGCAAGCATACTGGATACACTAGAGAATATTTAAAGATATTAGATATACGAAGGTAGTAAACTGAATATAATTTAGCACGTTTATTTTACTCATCACTTAGAGGTTTATAAACCCAAATCCTCTGTCTGGATTGGAAACCGCGTATTTCTTCGTTTTAAACGTCTGGCAGCACAACTGTTAACAGGGCAGGGCACGAAGAGAAACCGCTGTCATTCACTGGGACGGCGCATTAAATCAAGGCGCAAGGCTGCGGGCCTCAGGTTCCCACCTCCGAAACAGCGTGGGAGAAGGGAAATGAAAACGTAATGGCTTCCAATTTCCTTTCCAAATCAAAAATCCTGTTAAGTTTCCCACAGTATGATTCAGAAAGCAATTAGCAGCATCTGGATTCTTCACCACAGCCCAATAAAATAGATGCTGTCAGTACTTGGCCAAATAATAGAGTCTTAAATCTTCCTCTACCATTTTCCCCTGCCAATAATGAACTGAAATGAGAACATCCATTTTATGTCATTCAAAAATATTTGCCCAAGATTTCTTCAATACTTGAAAAAAAAAACCTGATATAATTATAACCTGCCTGAATTATTGAAGTTGTTTGTATAAAACACGGTTTTGAAAACTCCCTTCTGGTATACTTATTTATTAACTTCATATTATCTGCATTAGCTTCCATAGAGACTAGTATATTAATCATAAAAGGAGTCATCAGATCTAACCTTCTGCTTCTTCAATCACCATCACGCTCACCATTGCCGCCCCCACCGCCCCCACCACCACGTAAGAAACACGGTTGTCCCTGGTTATGGGTGGGAACTGGTCCCAGGGCCCCATGCTCTGCCTGGCCCCTTATATACAACGGTGTAGAATCTGCATATAACCTACACACATCCTCCCCTATACTTTAAATTGCCTCTAGATGATTTATAATCCTAACAATGTAAATGCTATATTAGCTTTATATTGTATTGGTTAGGGATCAACTTTTCTGGAATTTTTCTTCAAGTGTTTTCAACCCCCAGTTAGTCGAGTCCACAGATGTCAACCTGCAGATCAGAAGGGGATGCACTTACCAAGTGCCAGAGCATTCTGTGCGGTGTCTAACTATTTCTCCCAATTCTGTGTCTAAGCCATATCTCTCTCCCTGTTTTAGAGAAGAGGAAACTGAGGTTTAGGGAGACTGGTTAATTTGCCCAAGTAATGCAGCTCTAGGATGGTAGAGCCAAGACCTGAAATGGATCAGCCGTTCCCAGAACCTTTGCTCTTACTAGTGAGGCTAACACCACCCACCAGTCCTCAGGATTTAAGGAAGGCGGTCTATGGCCACACCACCCTGAACGTGCCCCATCTCCTCTGCTCTCAGAAGCTGAGCCGGCTCGGGCCTGGTTAGAACTTGGATGGGCGGATTTAAGGAAGGCAGCTAAAGGACAGCAAACATGATTATCAACAGGAACAAGCTGCCTCTGTCAGAAACTACTGCCTACCATTCACCAGCTCATCAAAGATACACGTTTTTCTGAGTCCTGAGAGACAATACGTACAAAGGTGAAAAATTCCAGAGGATTAAAATCAAGACGGCATCTGAATCTTTGACTATTTCAGTTTACACTGGAGAAAGAGGAGTATTATATAATCACAGTTGTAATCCTACACACGGATTACTGTTTTCCTTCCTCCGCCTTCATTTCTAGTAAAATGGCTGCTAAAGCCAGAAAGACTAGAGTGTGACCAGGACAGCTGGCTAGCTTGCTCATAAGGTGTTTCACAGCTAAATCACCTTGAATTTCTTTTATCACAGCCCAAAACTGGGCCCTCTGGTTTTCAGATTTAGAAATCTAATTTAACCTCAATAGATCCATACTAACCAGGCTCACAAGGTGCCAGTTGATTCCTTTACAATTACGGATGCACAATTATCACACAGGTAAGTACCCACTGCTGCAAACTTTCCCTGCAGACAGATCTACCTGAAAATTCAAAGGATGACCTGAGAGCTAAGAAGTGACAGAGAAGCAGAATTTAAGATGGTTCTTCAAATAGTATCTTGACAAAACTTATCAATAGGCCCTTAATATACTTGAAGTCACATTGGTCAGGATTAGAAATTGCATATTTCCTTCTTCTAAATGGCTGGCAGTACAACGCTAGCATGGTGGGGTAAAAAGAGAAACCTACGTTCCCTGGAATTAACTGGGACGACCACCGCCCAGCTCGCCTGTGTGTCTTTCCTGTTCCTGCGCTTCCACAGCTGACCTGACGGGAGGGATGGAGGTGTTTGTTCTTTCTGAGACCTTCAGTCAAGTCTTGCTCAAACCTAGAATTAACAAGGTCTTTTAAGGTGACTTGCATATCTTTGTTCTGATCAATTAAGTATAGTATTGATTGTGCTTTTAAAGGGTGATCTCATTCCTCTTATTTCCAAGTGTTTGGAGGCAATCATATAGTTATTCCTAAGTGGGAAAGAATTTGAGATAATAAAAAGTTAATGATTTGCATGGTAGCCTTAGAGATAAGCCTTTTTGTATGTGTAGTGCTCAGTCCTAAGAGTCTGAATGAATTTATCAGATTTATTGAATTATGAACACACCAGTTTGTATTTGTGCATTTAGGAGGCAAAATGCTCTAGTGAACCTTGTCTCTATTTCTGTAAAAAATGGTCCACAGTTTAGCCCTGGCCAGGGAGCCCAGTTGGTTGGAGCGCCATCCAGTCTGCCCGGGTTACACATTCGATCGCTGCTCGGGGCAGGTGCAAGAGGCAACCAGGGAGTGCACGGGCGGGGGGCACAGACGGTGGATGTTTCTCTTGCACTCTCTCTCTCTTCCCCTTCCTCTCTCTCTCTCTCAATACATTCAAAAAATGAAACATAATTTTTAAATAAACATGTTAAAACTTTTCTGCAGGGCAAGCCAAGCGAGCACAGGTGAGGTTCTGTGGCAAAGTCCGAAGAGGGTCCAAAGACCTTCTCCGAGGGTCTAGAGAACTTGGCCATGCCTTCACAGTCGCAGCGACGGGCATCCCTGACTGTAGAGATGAGAAAGGCTGGACAAGTGAGACCAGTGACAAGGAATCCGAAAGATTCAGGGAAAAACTAGGAGTCAGTCCGTTTTGGGGGTATGTTCTCTTTCAGGATGGGTATGTAAATTGTAATCTGAGGCTGAAAAGAAAAACGAGAATTTCTAAGACGAGAGTGCTAATGGGAAGAAAGATTGTTTTTCTAAAGCAATAAAAAGCCTTATAAAAGTAAATTTTCATAGTAGCATAAAGGGTTGATGCTGTTAAACTAAAAAACATTAGTGGATTGCTCGATTATGTCATCTGGATCCCACGGTTATCACCTGAGTTGATGGGGGGGTTTCGAATAACATCAGTAATAATCTTCTGAACCTCTGGAGTCAGGCCCGCTCGCTCCATGTCGACTGGGCAGCCAGCTTTCGCCGCTTGGGATAAGTGTATGCCAACTGCTGCGAGAGGCAGAATCCTGTTCTCGGCTACACTCTTCTGCAGAAACAGCAGCAAAACAGCCAGTGAGTTCTTCAGAGTCTCCACTGTACAGCATGAAATAAAATGTCCAAACCTTCAGCTAATAAATGTTCACTGACCAACAAACAGTGTGCTAAACCTTCACGGGAAATTTTCATTTTAATAGACAATTCCTTTAAAACCACCTACATAATGGAACTCCACAGATTCTACTTTTTACAATTACTATATTGAATAAAACCATCCAGCATTAGCTAAGAACTCAATCCTCCTCTCTCTGTAATTATTCACTTTAAAACCTATCAGTGGCAGAGAGCCGTCATTCTATGTTAAATCTAAAAGCTGCCACAACCTTTGAAAATAGAGTAAAACTGTAATCCAATATTCTACATATTGGCTGTAATACACAGTGCTTTAGTCTCATGAATTTCCAAGAAGACAAATCCTGTAATGTTTAGTGACAACACAGGCCCCAGATGCACTGTATAAAAGGTTCTGGAGAAGATTTTAATACACATTTTAAATTGGCTTTATTCATAAAGTAAAGCAACCCACAGGTAAACAAAGGCTGCCATGATGTGCCTGGAACTGAATGAAACGTCAATTTAGGACAACGTTACATATTTCTGTAGCTTTTACACAAATGTGGCTCCAAATCCATTTAAGATACATATATATATATATATATATATATATATATATATATATATATATATATATATGGTACAACATTCTTTTAAACACTCCAAGAGTTTAGTAATTCAACTCTAAATTATTTCATAATACTCTCTTTTGAAAACCCTGAAAATCTGACTTTGGATGGTGTTTGTGTAGATGTTTACACTCTCACAGAACAGGGCCTTTAAAGCCACATTCCTCCCTTCCCAGGTAGGTTTTAAGTTACTCTCATTGGAGGCCTACCCTTTCCACCAGACAGTGTGCACCATGTGTGCATAATACCGGGTTATTCGACACCAGGCATCAGATTACCTAAAACTAATTGTATGATTGCTCCTGATTAATTAGTCCTCGGGCATGTTTAGTTTTGTGGTTAACTGGCAAGACCGTCTCAGACTCCTGGGAGCTAGAGATAATTACACCAGGATAGTACACAATAATATACAACCAAATAATAGCAAAAGACATAAATGAAGATATACTAGTCTTTACATTTTTAATCATGAATATGAAATATAATACATAAAACCTCATATCATGGCTGAGTATTAGCATGTACTTTATTCAGAAAATCTGAAGGCTATTATCAAATTTTCCTAGAAAGTATATTCAGCTATACCATACATATATGGTAAAATTATGCATACAAAAGCATATTTAACATGTACAGTTAAGTTACTATTTAAGAGGCAGAACTTAAATTTTTATTAATCATGTAATTTGTTTCAAAAACAGTACAATGGAATTATCTGGTTTCCTATGTAACGGTGTTTGTACTTTTAATTAAGGAATTTGACTATCTTTGAACTACTTATTCTTATTTATACTGGAACTTCTCCAAGATAAAAGTGAGTAATGTGGCCTAGTGGATGAAGACACGAAATAGGAAAACCAGGCATTTGACCACACAGCTTATTCTAAACCAATGTATTGGCAGAGAGGGCAGGAATTCAAGTTAGTTCAACTTATCCGGCAGCTGCGCTGTCTCTGGTCCCTTAAAACAGACTCTCCATTGTGTACAGGGTGGGACGAAGGTAGGTTTACAGTTGTTTGTAGGGAAAATAATATAACAGTTAATAAGTAATAATAGAAGAACAGGTGTTTCATGTACGCACAACTGTAAATCTACTTTTGCTCTACCCTGTACATTATAAAAACTACTCGACAGCCTAAGTGTTTATGCCAGAACAGTGAAGAAACATTAAATATGGCTGTTTTTCACAGTGATCAGATTTTTTTCAAGGAGCTTCAGGCATGGTGAAAAACACGGAACAGTGCTAGAGGATGCGGAGTGGAAAGCCAGTCAGGTGAATACACAGGCTTGTGTACACATGAGCACACATACACATTTATATGTCTGTTCTCTGCCCTGTTCTGCAGCTTCCTTTTTTAAAATTTGGTGTATCTTCTCGATTATTTTTCATCTCTCTCTCTCTCTCTCTCTCTCTCTCTCTCTATATATATATATATATATATATATATATATATATATATATACTAATAGTTTTTAACTATTAATCCAATTTTTTAAAAAACAGTCTTCAAATGTGGCTGTGCCAATATCCCTAAGCTGTAAACGTGTTTACCAGGAGCCCTGATATAACTTCTGTGAGATAATCATCATCAAGCCATACTTGCTCTTTTTATCTTTTTACTTAATTGGCAGAGGCAGGCTTAGCAGAAAAAGAAAAGGACATTCTGCTCTAAAATTAAATATAAAATGAAAAACACTGTCGAATTAGAAGAAATTTATCTCGAATCACAACTTTAACAACGGAAAAGCTGAGTAAACATATGTTTGGGTGAATTTAAAAATTCCCTCCAGCACGAGAGCAGTGCTTACCAAAGGCATCTTCCTGTCCTGGAACAGGGAGTACGTGATGGCAGCGGACGGCGAAAGCGAGCATTCTCGGCTTTCTGCCACCGGATTTTTCTTCCGCTCTTCTTGAGGTTTTGTACTTGCAAAGAGGTCTGTCTACAAAAGTGCACAGGGAGCACGAATGGTGAACAATGATATCAGTATAATGAAATGACAGAAAGATATCACTGTGACCAGTAGGCAGCAGGGCAAAAAAACCAACACAAATAAAACCTCCAGGGAACAGTCAAAAATTCCTTTTTAAGGAGTTCAAAAAGGTTTTGGGGTTTTTTTTTAAAACATATTGATTTAAAAAGGTAAAATAAGGCTAGAGGAAATAAGTTTTTAATGAAATATTTATAATAATAAGCATGGTTGTAGAACTATAAATTCATAGTCTTCCCTTTAGCCAATAAGAGGGAATAAAAAATGAACTATGATGTGGCCCACTCTTTCTTTAAATAGGCAGCCCCCTAACCCCCTGGAAGTGAATATTCAATGAATAAATAAAAATAATTAATATTCAAATTTATAAACTATAACCACAAATTCTGCTAATGTATCTTAAGGGAAAATGTCATAATTACATACATATGGTTAAAAAACATACATATAAATGCTAGTTCTTGAAGCATTATGTAAACCCTTAAATATGATTCATTAAGATATTTAAAAGAAAAAAGGGAGAAGGGATTAAAAAAGAAGATCAATGAAGAAAAGCCAGAATTATTTTAAAGCCTGAAAGACAGCTATGACAGAATTATACGATGTAGGGTTCACATCAACATATGAAGTTTCCCTCCAAAATGCCAACTTTACCTCCCAGAATATAAGAACCAACAGTAAATTAAAAGAATTAAATCCAACGGAACTTGGCCCACAGTAACCCACACTAGCCCCTTCTCCCCTGAACAGAGCAGGAGTCTGCAGACCAGCTCCCGGCACCTGGGACAGCGGCAGCCCAGCGAGCAGAGCCGGACTCCTCCACAGGGCCTACGGGTCCCAGGCTGTTTCTAGGCACCGGAGACTTTCAAAGAGGAACAGTTTTTATTGAATGAAAATAAAGTGTTTCCATCTGAGGCCTTAACGCAGTCAAATTGGGCCTTCCATTTCTAGGAATGCCTAAAATCAAACTGCATTAGCCAGATTCCTCAAGATTACAGTGCAGCCCACACCGGCAGACAGCGATGGAACACCCCTACAGCAAGGTCTCAGCATGCGACCACTAGGGGTTACACTGCCAAGTACATAAAGATTCAGGATTTATGGGGCAAAGTCATGAAATCACCTGTAAATGTGTGACTAAAGGGTTTAGGAACATCAAAACACTTGGCAAATTAACATGAGAGCAGTAACTCAAGATGGTAGGGCTGGAATGTGATACTAACAAGCAAAAAAATCTAATCAAATCATACTCTATGTAAATAAGAGATGATGTGAATGGAGAACAATCAACTGTGGAAACATATTAAAAAATAGGAAAGGCAGAAAAACCAAAGTAGGTAACGCCCATCCAAGCGCTGCTCAGATGAGAAGTCTTGGCTAACTAGGTTTGAATATTACAGTGTCTGTGGCAAGTACTGCAGTCCGTAAGAATGCCTCGATCTGCCTTTGCTGCTGAGAGACCACGTAAGACACGCTCAGCCCCGGTCAGTGTGGCGCAGTTGGTTGGGGCATTGTCCCACACACCAAAGGGTTGGGGATTCGATTCCCAGTGAGGGCGCATCCCTAGGTTGTGGGTTTGATACCCGGTCAGGGTGCATACAGGAGGCAACCAATCAACATTTCTATCTCACGTCGATGTTTTCCTCTCTCTCTCTCTACAATCAATAAACATATTTTTAAAGTTAAAAAAAAGAGTTTCCCTTGTTATATTCCAGGTTCACTGGACAATGTTCAGATAAGCTGTCTTCCCATCCACCTTCTTCTACACAAGAGACCTGTTGGTTGGGTCAAGTGAAACTTTCCAGTTGTATTCCCACTAAAAACTAATGAATTTGCGTTCTAATATGTACATTTGCATTTATATACACACACATATACAGAAAACCGTGTTCACAGAGAAAGACAATGCAAATCTACTCCCTGATGCACAACTATTCTTTGGCCAGAGGAGACTTTCGACATCGCAATGACGAGGATGAAGCCCTGGCCTAGACCACGGCCAGTGCTGCAGGGCGGGTAGCCAGCGGGCTTCCCAGAAAATATGTCTTCTGTCTTGATACAAATTTCTAAAAACTGCTATACACAGTTAAAGTTTTAAAACAGAAACAGATCTATAACACCTGGCTATGTTTTATTTAGGTGTATTACATGTTCAGAACACCAAATTCCCACCCCTAGTGTTGTTTGATTGGAATTACTTTTTGTATTAATGTGAAAATAGAGCCCTGATTCTTCTGAAATATGCAAAGTGAAATGCCAAAAGTTTGGAAAAATACTTTTTTTTTTTTGGGTCAGATAACTTAAATTCTAAAATTAGGTATCAAGCCCTGGCTGGTGTGGCTCAGTTGACTGAGTGGCAACCGCGAACCAAAGGGTCGCCAGTTCGACTCCTGGTCACAGCACATGCCTGGGTTACACGCCAGGTCCCCAGCTGGGGGCGTGCAAGAGGCAACTGGTCAATGTATCTCTCACACATCAGTGTCTCTCTCCCTTTCATTCTCCCTCCCTTGCCATCACTCTAAAAATAAACAAATAACATCTTTTTTAAAAATTAGGCATCATTTATATAATGATGACATACAGATGAAAAAGTTAAACAGAAATATTCCTATTTTTCACCAAGGAGTACACCAATATTCAACTAATAAAATTTTTAATTAAAATTCCTAAATCATAGAATATGGATAAATAATTTAATTTCTTTCCCAAATAAAAGCACATGAATATTCTTTCTCATACATCTATATGTAACATAATGAACAGATAAATAACCTATCAAATGTTACCAATATTATTCACCAAGGGACTAGGCTCTTCTTCTTTACCTTTGTAAGTTAGTCTATTACAGGTTTCATTATGACTACGGTATGCTGTTTCTACCTACTTTTTATGTATAGTTAAAGACTAGTTGTCTATATCTTCTTATGCTTTTTAAGCATAAACTAGGCTTAACTGTCAACTATGAATTCATCTCGGGAGGGGATGGACATTTTAAAAAGGTTGTAATTCTCACCAGAGGAGAAGGAAGTGGGGGAGGTAGAAGAGGGCTAAGAGCAGGATATTACAAAATAATATACAACCAAGAGTTGTCATATAAGAGTTGTTTATGTAAGAGTATAAAAAATTAAAGTTGTCAATGATAATCTGTATTAACAAAGGGATATGTTACATACAAAAAGCAGAGCTTTCTACTTAGAGTTAGAAAATGGGATCCGATCACCTACTGTGCGGGAGTCTGCAAGTGGAGTTTGGAGAAAGAAACCCAAACAATCCCGTGGAGACATCATACATGGTGGAGCAAGAAGAAACGTAAGGATACAAAGATGAAGAGAAAAATACCATGAAACGTACTAATATCAAAAGACAGCATGACTAGAAGGGAAGGGTAAGTTGATGGTAAAATACTTTATCTACCAACAGTACAGTACTTCCTCAAATTTAAAAACAAAACCCTCCCAACAAAATTCAAAGACATACATAGCCTGGACAACTACTTTAGTAGCATCATAAAAATTAGGTAACTAACATGTTCATATTAACCGATTTACTGTAGAAACGATCTGAATTCATTTTCTAAGTACCTGGTGTGGAAATGAAAATAAAGGGAGAAAATGTTGTTTCTGAGGGGCATTTTTCAAATTGTCAAAAATATTTATTCTTTCAGAACTCCCGTACACCACAGCATTTTACCTGAATACCATTTATTTGACAGAAATGTTTGATGACTTCCAACAGAGGGGCCAGCATCGTAGCTTTGCCTTCGGAAACACCCTCGATCCTTTTCACATTTCCATCTGTAGTCGGTCTGCCATTAAAAAGCAACTGAAAGTCAGTAAGTCGCTGAGACATTACCAGTCCAGCAGGAGAGCTGATACTTAGCTGTTGTGGTGATTTATGAATGAAAACATCACCATCACCACAAAAACACAGTACTCCCTGCTAAAGAGACCATTATCATAAGTAGGCTGATGTTCTACTCTACCACTGCTCTTATCATTGTTACTATTTTTATAGCTATGAAAAGAAAAACTATGAAGTATTAACTGAGGACAACTAAGTATGAGGTATTCACTGAGGACAACTAAGAGGCCTACGAACTCAGAAAATCTTGTGTAGTGTTTATAAAGTGTTTACCTATAACAATAAACTTAACTCAGTATTTCTTATAGTATCCAATATCCAAGAAACTGCATGATGTCTTCTTTCTAAAAATATGGCAACCTAATGATTACTCCTTTTCCTTTAACTATGTTCACTTAATATTACAGTGTGGTCTTTGAACATGTATTTTAATGAACTAATTATTATACACTATAAGTACTAGGTAAAATTGAAAAACTCTACACTAATGAAACATCTCTTGGATGAAATTAAGTGACATAAACTACTTTTAAAGTAATTTTTTATTTTTTTATTACAGTTTACATACAATATACTAGTTTCAGTTATACGACACAGTGATTAGACCGTTATACAACCTGCAAAGTGTTTGCTCTGATAAACCTAGTGCCCATCTGAAATCATACATAGTTAACACAATATTATTGATTCTATTTCCCATGCTATATTTACATCTCCATTACTATTCTATAACAATAATTTTTTTTAATGTATAAAAGAAAAATAAAATGATCAAGCAACTATTCTTTGGAAATAATTTCTTCTAAATATTTATTGACTACATGGTGTTTACTAGAGATTGTGCTAGGTTCTCTAAAAGACACAAAAGATGAGGAATACACTGCTGTTTTCCACAGAGTTTAAAATCTAGACGATATGACATATGTATGCCACTACTGACAACAAAATAAATAAAGCATCGTGTGATAGGGCCATAGGAGCGCCTTGCAAAATTTTAAAGGTTTTTTAAAAAAAAGTTATTGTCTTTTTTCCATTGCCATTTGTCACCCTTTATACCCTCTTGTACCTCCACCCACTCTCCTCCCCACCCTCTGCGATCTCCACACCATCACATCTGTATTTAGAAGTCCTTTATGAATTCCAGAGAGAGGAATTACTTTGCTAACACGAACTTGGAAGACTTGATGGAGGAAATAATAACACCGCCAGTTCTGAAGAATTTCCTAACAGGAGTCGGAGAATCAAAGAAAGTACAAGGTAGAAGCAGTATTTTAAATAAGTATACGGAAACTGAAAAGGAGTCTTCAACAAATCGTCAAAAACCCAAGTAAGACAAACCATTTAAAATTCTGTGACTCAGATTCAAGAGTAGGTTTAAGTCTATAAATGGAGAGCCTTGAACTGTAAGCCAAGGAAATTAACATAGTGGGAAACTAGTTAAGCAGAAGTATGACATGAAAACGATTAATCTGGTAGTCATGTATCGGATGAAACAGAGAGGTGGAAAAAGTGACTGGTTAAATGACTTCTGTGATAGTCCAAGGATGATGGTCCGAACTAACACGGTGACACTAAAATGAGGGAGGAAGGCGGAGACAGACACACGAGAAACATTTAAATGAAAAAGTCTAAACACTATTTCAATAAGAGTAAGAAGGGAACGTACTGACAGGTTAGAGAAGTGACAATAATATCAGAGGTTTAAACATGCATGACTGGAACATCACAATATGACTAACAAAAACAAGGAATTCAGAAAGAAGGGTCTTAGCAGTTGCAGGAAATCCGTGTATGGAGTGTGGCAGACT
>PVKM010017733.1:0-25652 GCA_004027735.1 Carollia perspicillata
ACTGTGAGCTTGGAGGGCCGCCAGGGCGTCTTGTCTGCCTTGGCATCCCAGGACCTAGCTAAGGGCCTGGGACAAAGGTGACATGATACATGTTTTCAAATAAGTGCTTGAGGGAGCTCTGATTCTAGATAACCCCTGTAGGTGTCAACTCAGTGCAGGATTCTAGACTGTTACCATTACCAAGATGGTAACAGATGCTAGGATGAGCTTTTCCTTCTCAAGGCTCTCATAGTTTCCTGTGGGCCCTTCAGACAGAAATGTCTCTAAACTAGAGAAAGGC
This sequence comes from Carollia perspicillata, assembly GCA_004027735.1. Classification (NCBI taxonomy): domain Eukaryota; kingdom Metazoa; phylum Chordata; class Mammalia; order Chiroptera; family Phyllostomidae; genus Carollia; species Carollia perspicillata. Next base: position 281 of record PVKM010017733.1, read on the forward strand.
AGTTCTTTGGGCTGCATCCACTTGTTACCAATGCCCTTTAAGGATATCACCCTTAGCTGTAATGCTGGGACACCAAACACTCTCATGGTCTGCTATTTCGTCTACTGTTCATTTGAGATAAGTCAGTACAATAAGCCTTCTCCCTATTTTAGAATTATGTATATTATGTATAAATATTTTATATTTATTATGTGTTATATATATGTACATTATATATAATATTTTACATATATTTACCATATATGTGTATCTATAACAAAATTTGCCTACAACCGTTTTAAATGTACAATTTCATTGGCATTAATTACATCCACAAGGTTGTGTAACCATCACCACTATCTATTTCTAAAACGTTTTCATCACCCCAAACAGAAACTCTGTACCCATTAAGCAATAACTCCCCAAACCCCGTGCCCCTGGATAACCTCTAATCTACTTTCTATCTCTATAAATTTGCCTATTTCATCTACATTTCATATAAGTGGAATCAGAATATGTTTCCTTTGCTGCCTGGCTTATTTCTCTCGGCTGAATGTTCTCAAGATTGCAATGAGACTTTATTTTTACTTTCACTTTTTAAAAAAATATGTGAGGAAATGTTTTGGTGTACTACCCATTTAGAAATAAATCAATGCAATAACGTTTTCTATTTTCATTTTTGTCTTGAATGTTTTTTTATAACAGGGAGTAAATGCTCAAAAGCACTATTGGCTTTTTCTCCTTCCTTCAGAGAAAATTTAATTGGTTTTGGCTCACACAATTATGGTGCTTTCTTTCTGCAGGGGCCTTAGCTTACCTCCCACCCCCATTCCACAGTTTTCTCCCGTCCCTGTGGGTGTTTGTTTACACACGCCAGAGTAACAAGAGACCATGACCCTGGATCTGGGGGAACAGATGACAACATTACTCATTAGGTATCCTGTTTCCTGTCCCCAAACCTGGGAAAGAAATGTCGTGGACCTGAGCCTGAGAGAAGACTTCGGATTGTCCCTTGTTCATTGCCCTCTAGTTGTACTTCATGTTCAATCAGTTCTTTTCTTATCAATGGTCAAGGCCAAGATTGTGACCATCCTTCAGGTTCTTCAGTCCTTTATATATGTTTCATTATCAGTTTTCATACTCATGGACGCAGCTGGCTAGCATAGCAATGGCTAAGTCTGTCCCTCTGCCCTTTCTCCTTCTCAGCTGGCTTACCTGACTGTGACAGGGTATAGCCAGGGGGCCCCCCAAAGAGGGATTTATAATGGGGCCCAGAACTCAGGGTGTCCAGGAAATACTAAAAATATAGCATGTCCTCACCTCCTCAAGTCTGAACCTGGGGATGGGACATATGCAGCAGGGCCATGGAGTCTTTTGCAAACCAACAGTTTTGCAAATAACCTCTAGAATGGTCATTGAACATATCTATAGCTTTTAGCTGTTTCATGGATATGTTAAATAGCTGTGGCCTTGCTTTGAGCCAGGGAGATGGTAGTGGCTTTGACCCATGATATAACTGGGAGGCAACTGCCCCTGGTTACAGGGTCTATGGGAGAGCTTGGAGATGATTGGCTCCACACCACAGGGCCACGCCTGCCCGGACTTACTGTGGCAGCCCCGAAAAGCTGGAAAAAAATACGGGAATGCTGGCAGGTGTAGCTAACTGTGGGAGGAATCGGAAATGGGGCTGCAGAGGAAGATTGGAGCTGGGATTTAAACCCAGGCGCAACAGCCATTCAGGTCAGAACCACTGGGCTTTTGGTGCTCTCTTTGCTACATGGCTTAGGAAGCAGGGGAGACTTTGAAGGAAAGGAGGGGGGTGGAGGGACACTTGCTGGTGGGCCAGGAGAAGGCGCCACGTGGTTTCGGATTAACTGGAGGTTGTGGCGGTGACACAGCTGATGGTGCTGGGAACCACAGGAGGCCTGCCAGCAGGTTCTGCCCGGGATTACTGAGAAGAACTGGGCTACCTGAGCCACAGCACCCTGGACTGGGCAAAGAGGGGGAGGAGGGACTGTGTGTTTGTGGGTGTCTTAAGGAACTTTGGGATTTTAACGAAGACATTAAGTCATTACTCTAAGTCTGTATAACTTTGGAATAAATAGTTCCTTTCTTTTCACCAGTCTCTGACATTGAGAGCTGCAGTTCCCTGGTGACAGGCAAGGCGAACCTAGTATAGGGGGACCCCGGGGAGAAGGGGGATCCATTCTGTAATAGTATATCGTCCCCCTCCCGGGTCCATTCTGTAACAGGACCCCTGCTCTAACCGAGTGTCTTTTGGCAACATCAGTGAAATAGTAGTGATATTTGTGTGGAGGAGAAAAAAATAATTTCTCCTCTACCTTTTATTGTTCTTGTCTGAGACCAACCTCCTCCCATAATAAAGAGGAGATTATAAGAGAAAAAAGAAATTAGAAGTGTATTGTGTATACCTCATGTACACATGGTTGGTACCCAGGAAAGTCTCAGCCCAAGACAAAAGATAGCTGCTAGGGGCAGAGGGACGGGAGCCGTTATGGCAGGTTAGGGGAGATGCGCAACGAAGAAAGGTCAGGTTTGCTACTCAGATTTCCTTCTCTATGGTTAAGATTCTCCTGTTATATAGAGCCAACCTTCTCTTCTGGGTACAGAGAGGAGACACTTACAAATGGAGATTTCCTTTCTAAATGTACATTTCTCTTACAAAGGGGTAACTTCTACTCTATTTTTTAGACCTTTTCAGGAGGGCTTCTTCTCCAAATAATCAGCTCAAAATATTTTAGGGTGGCATACTCTGCTACCCTTTAAAAAACAAACTTCAATTGTAAGTATATTTGAATATCTAATTGGTTTTCATAAGTGATTATCGAACTGGGCAGCATCCCATTTAGTAACCAGAAGGGTGCGGAAAGGGAGCTACTAGCAAAAGATAAGAAAGGATTATTTTTGGACTGCAAAATATTTTTCTTGGGGGACAGGTTTCTGTCATGCTGATTGCCTCTTCTTTCCATGGGCGAGGGGCCCCTGGGACGGGTCACCTTATTGCAGCTTGACCAGAAACTTTCAGACTGGTTGTTAAGATTATATTTCTTGGAGAGGCTGAATCTGCAATCAGATCAGGTAGTAAACCTAGATTTGGTATCATTGCATTTTAGCACAAGTGACACCATCTCGGGACTGTGGTTTTTCCTTAGAGTATTCTTCAGTACCCATTAATTTTATCCTCAAAACAACCTTGCAAAGGATGTAGGGTGCAGTTTATTTTTCTCCTTTTACAAATGATGAGACATATAGAGAGAAGTTAGGTGGTCTGCCCGAATTCATGCAGCCAGTGAGTGGCACAGCATAAATGGCAACCGTGATTTGTGATTGGTTGCTAAGCCTTCAGGCCCCTAGGCCCCTTCTCAGCTAGACAAAGCAAGTACTTAATACATAGTTGTTGAATGAATGAATAAATGAATTATTTCCTCTTGTCTGACTGGCCATTCTATTGGCAGGCTCTACATACAAAAAGCCAGCTGTTTCTTTAGTGTAAGCAGAGCTCTCTGACCCCTACTTACTTCTAGGTGTTTCAGGAATGCTGACTGTTACTTGGGAAAACTTTTAGATGGGAAGTTTATGTTATCCAAGTAGGACAAGATCCTTAACTTACCAAAATTCTCAGAAAATTGTTGGAGGAAAGTAACATGAAAAAGTGGAGCGCTTGGACCATTATTCATTCACAGAACACTTGTATTTAAGAATATTTATCCAACACACTAGAATGGAAAGGAGGAGGGATATGGGAGTTGAGTTTGAGCCTGAAAGATGAATTTTTTTAAATTTATTTTTATTTGTTTAAATTTATTCATTTCTAGAGACGGGGGAGGGAGATAGAGAGGGAGAAGCATTGATGTGCAAGAGAAACATCAATCAGTTGCCTCTTGCACACTCACTACTGGGGACCTGGTCTGCAGCCCAGACATGTTGCCTGACTGGGAATCAAACCAGCAACCTTTTAGTTCACAGGCTGGCACTCAACCCACTGAGCCATATCAGCCATGGCTTTTTAAATTTATTTTTAGAAAGACTGCAAGGCATGGAGAAAGAGAGAAACATCAATGTGTAAGAGAAACGCAATCAGTTGCCTCTTGCATTCCCTCAGCCAGGGACTTGGCCCACAACCCAGGCAGGTGCCCTGACCAAGAATCAAACTGGCAAAGTTTTTGGTTTGCAAGGATGGCACTCAACCCACTAAGCCACACTAGTTAGGGTGAAAATATTTGTATAATTAAGTAGAAGAAAGCCAATTATAGATCTATGGTGATAATGAACTATGAACTGAAGAGTATGATAAAATTGTGGCACAACGAAACCATAAACATTGGTGTTTGTGCTGCCCGTCACTACTAGAACTGATGAGTAGAGACAAGAATTGAATCGTTATGGGCCCGTCATTCAGTTGCTGTCAATCTGAGAAGATGGAGGGTTATGTACCCTAAAAACCATCTTGACATCTAATCTCAAGCTGATCTTTTTATAGGGATAAGGAAAGGGTAGGTAAGGGTTTGGGAAAAGGTTAATCAGATAAGTGTTGCAATCCTACACTGATTTTTCTAGTATTTATCTGCTGATCAACAATTCTTTATCTGCATCATGGATGTCCCCTCCCTGGAACACAATGGCTCAGAGAGTAGGTCAGGCATTCTAGTTCCTGGAATAACAGCTCTCCACAAGCATTAATCACTTAAGCCTATCAACTATAACTGAAGCTAAGAATCTTCAACTCTTGAGTTCCTCTATCATATCCCCACTTTTAGTTTTTAATTATCTTATCTCTGTAAGATTGGTTAAAGAAATACTAACTAAAACAACATAAAAGATAAGATTACTTAAAAATTATTTTGCTGTTGAATAAACAGTCCTTCCACAAGTTAGAAACCCTCCTGCAGGCAATTTGACATGACTAAAGGCATAAGATAAATAAGTGATGGTGTTGCAATTCATTTAAAACAGTTTTTAGTGCAGTTGACAAAAGTTGCACATTTTCCAGCTGGGGCTACATTAGCATTTTTTAAAGAAAATATTTCCCTGTCCTTTACGGTTCATAGGTCCTCAATGATCTTTCTAGGGAAATAGAAACTCCTACAAGTCATGAAATGAAAGTTTGTTTGACATAGGTTCGGTCCACTTCTAACTGGCTCTCTGGGGATCCTGTCTTCCAAGTCCTATAGCACCTTATCTCTAGGCTCAAAGGAATGTAGTGAACCTGTGGGGGAGAGATCTCCAACACAGCCATGGTCATTAATTACAGCTAAGGTCTGACTTACATGTTATACATATTTCTTTACTTTCACTTCTTTTTATAAATTTTAAAAAAATATTTTACTTATTTATTTTTAGAGAGGGGGAGGGAGAGAGAATGAGAGGGAGAGAAATATCAATGTGGGGTTGCCTCTTGTGTGCCCCCTACTGGGGATCTGGCTGGCAACCCAGGCATGTGCCCTAGACTGGGAATCAAACCAGTGACCCTTTGGTTCACAGGCTGGCACTCAATCCACTGAGCCACACCAGCCAGGGCTTTACTTATACTTCTTGATCTATACACATATCTTCCACCCCAATCACAGCCTGAAATGGTCAACCACACACAATTTCATGAGGATTCAATTCAATGCCACTCTGAGAAGCCAACCTCATCCTGAGCAGAGCAATAGGTAAAGCTTGCTCCAATGGAGATGAGTTTCTTGATACAATTTGATTATATTTTTCGTCAAGGTGTGATGCTTCTCCTTTACTTTCTCAGAAACCTGAGGTCTCCATGCTGTGTGGAGTCTTCACCTGATTCCTAAAAATTCACTAACTTTCTGTGTTGATTTCCAAAACAAAAGCAGGCCCACTATTGCTCTGAATGCTGCTGTGTAGACCAAAGCAAGGAATGATTTCCTATAATAACTCTTTCACTACCTCTGAGGATTTCTCAGTTGTACTAGGATAGGCTTCTACCCATCCTGAAAAGGTATCAACAAAGACCAGCAAACATTTCCATCCTTGGACCCTCAGCATCTGGGTAAGGTCTGTTTGCCAGTCCTCAAACAGGCATTGTCCTGGGTATCGTTTCCCTTCTTTCTTCTGTCTTGGGGTTGTTCTTCTAGTACACAATACATCTAGCAATTGTTTTCCATGACTTTAGAAATTTCAAGACCTGTGAGCCATGGTTTCATATAGGTGTTTAATGCATCCCTTCCATAGTGAGTGGCCGTGCAAACGTTTCATGACTGGCAGTACTACATATTCAGGAAGCAGTATAACTCCTTTCTTATTTTTTTTCCATTTCCTCTCAGGGCCTTCTTCATCGAAACCCCAGTCCTTATTTTTCTCTAAGTCTGCTGTTGAATATGCAGGGTCGAATTGTGATGAGTCTAGAACAGATACCAAAGACATTATATATGTTCCTTTAGCAGCCTCGTGCTACTTGATTGGCCGGATTGCTTCCTCTAACCACTTCAGGGTCCTCTTTCTGATCCCCGGGGCAGTGCATAACTGCCACCTGAAAAGGTACTTGAATAGCCTCTAATAATTTAAAATTTCTATTGCACGCTTAATTTCCTTTATATTGGAGGTTAATAGCCCTCTTTCCTTCTAGATACGCATTCACTCTCTTTTAAGTCAATTCTCCTAGAATTATTTATTCATCAGTTATTTCAGCACACTCATGCATTGGCACAGCTGAGTCCGGTTCCAGCAGAAGGGAAGCAGGATTTAAATTACAGGGTTTTTTTTAAATTTATTTTTTATTGCATTTTTCATTACATATACCCCCTGTCCCCATTGTAATCACCACCCCGTTGTCCATGTCCATGAGTCTTTTTCCTTTTTGCTAACCCCCCTAGTCCTGCCCCCAACCTTACTTACAGTTTTGAATTGCTTGGTACGTATCCATTCGTCCAGCAGTGGGCCACAAATTTCCACTTTGCTCCAGCAGACTCAACACTTGGCGGGGTACATAAATGACTATAGGCTGTTCCAAAGAAAACCTTTCGGCTTCCTATAAAAGCTTGCAGGTGGCTGCCACAGCTCTCAAGCTGGCTGGCCACCCCTGGACAGTGTAATCTAACTTCTTTCGCAAGTCCAAAAAGACTCCTTTTGTTGGGTTCAAGCAGGAACCCAAGAAACCTGACTGCTTGTTGGCAAATATGGGCCTTCTGTGCTGACACTTTATAGCTACAAGGTGCCAAATGGTTCAAGGTAGCTATAGCCTACATATTGTAGCAGAGTTCCTCCTTCTAGTTGTAGATCTTTTAAGTGCTGGCTCAGGGTCTCCCCCCAAATCCTGAGTGAATTCTTGAACCCTTGTGGTAAGACCATCCTACAGTACTACTACTGAGTGTTGACCTGCAATTCTGGGTCCTGCCATTCAAGAGCAAACAGCGGTTGAGAGTCTTGGCCAATCAGAATGCAAAAGAGACATCTCATAAGTCCAATACTGAACACCAGTGGCTGTCCCCAGGTATATGTTTCTGTACAATGTCACTTATGGCCCATAAATCTTGTATTGTATGAGGAACAACAAAGCTGAATGAGTCCACATTCCTGAAATTTCTGAATTATTGGGCATGTTCCTTCTAGGGTCTCCTTTTGCAAGGGATACTGCTTCTTATTGGGAGTCCTCACCCCTGGTTTGAGGTCGGCTTTAACGGAGAGGCTCTCTTAGCCTTCCCTGACCTTCCAGCAGCCCACACAATGGGGTTTACCTGATTCTCAATTTCTTCTGGCAAGGGTCACTTTTCTTCTTCTCACGGTTTCATAAGGAACTGCTGGGCTTGCTCTGGAGGGACCTATAGATGGAGCTGTTGTTCTTCTGGAGAAAAAGTGATTTGAGAGTGGAGTTTTGACAAGGAATCCCTTCCCAAAAGTGGAAAACCTTATCTCCCACAGCACACTCTAATGGCTTCAAGAAAAAATGGCTTTCAGGGCTTCCAGAAATTTGAGTTCCAGTTCAGTTGGAGATATATTGAGCATGGAATACGCCTCTCTGGTATCAGTCGAAAAGGTCTACAATTTGTTAGTTTTACCCAAGGTTCCTGAGGGTAAATTTAACAGGTTGTCATCCATTGTCATTGCTCTTTCCTTTCCCCGGCATAACGCTTGAGTACTCAAACCCTGACGTCCTTTCCCCTCACTTGGGGCACTCATTTTTTCAGTACCCCTTTCCCTAGTGACATGATTGCTCTACCCCAGTAGGGCATTGTCCTCCACCGAGTTTGGTTTCCTGATGGCTTCAGGCTGGAGGGGCTGTGGGAACTCTGACCATGCTCACAGCAGCCACTCTGGTCTTCCTGGTCCCTCTCTTCTGCTCTCTGCCACAGGCCAATTCCCCCTTCTTGGGACCATTAATCTATTTCCTTTTTATTTTAAGATTTGATTTATTTACTTTTAGAGAGAGGGGGAGGGAGGGAGAAAGAGAAGGAAAGAAACATCAATGTGCAAGAGATACATCAATCAGTTGTCTGTCACGCACCACCAGCTGGGGACCTGGCCTGAAACCCAGGCATGTGCCCTGACCAGGAATCTAACCAGTGACCTTTCAGTTCACAGGCTAATGCTCAACCCATTGAGCCACATCAGCCAGGGCCTATTTCCTTTTAACTCTGCATTTTTATTAGGTACAGTCATAAAAGCCTGTACATAAGATATTTCATCCCATTTCCCTGATCTTTGACAAAACTAACTCTAATTGAAGTATAGTGTAATAGTTTGAAGATCCGTTCAGTGGCCAGCATTGTCCTGAGTCCAGATTGTACACAATCTAAACAGTATTACAATAAAAAACCATTTTCTTAGGTTCATAAGCATAGGTTGACCAATCAGCCTGAATTCTCCCCAAAGGGAAGAGAATTCAAAGGGCTGTTTCTTGGAATGAAGTCTCCTTCACCCATTCTACCAGACAGAGCTCTGTAATATCACAAAAACCAGAAGGCACCTTAATTCCTGACAACCATTCTAAGTTGGAATCCTGGACTGCAATTCTACCAGACAGAACTCTGTAATATTACACAAACCAGAAGGAGGTCAAAAAGAAAAAAAAAATCTGTGTATTAATTTCACTGCTCTTCTCCATACAATAATTAGGAAATACACAAACAAAAAACCCCTAAGCCCATCCCCCAAAAAGATGCAGTTTTTTAATTTCACTTTTATTTTATAAATAGTGTCCTGGAGAAGTGCAATCTCCAAAGAGAGAATGTTTTACTGGAGCTGCAGTCCTTTTTGTGCTGGTTGCTTGCAAATCTTTTCTGCCACCTGGGGAGTTGCTCTCAGTTGTATTGACTTTGTGTGGCCTTCCTTTATCATGCAAAGTAGGACATCGAATGGGCTGAGCTGAGTCCTCCCTAGACCCCAGCAGATGGTCATTACTCATCGCGGGCAAGTGAAGGGTCGGATTATTGCTGCGCGCTCTCTCTCTGGACCACTCTGTAAACCAGAAAGCAGGTTCAAGGTTCCAAGATGAGACAAACATTTGTGAAGGCTGATGTTTTGTCATTCTCTCTGGAATAGATTTCTATTTTAAAACTTTAAATGTTTCCAAATCACAGATGGGGGCTGATCCAATATATTATGTAAGAGTTGGTTTAAATTCTTAAATAATTGACATGTAACAGAAAAAACAAAATGCTATTTTAATACTAGTATAAACCAAAATTCCCAAAGAAAGAGATGCAGAGAAGGAGAGACTCTATTCAGGTGAAAGACCATATTTTGCGGTATATAATGCGCACCCACATTTTTGGCCCAAACTTTCAGGAAAAAAAAAACCTTTTGTTTTATGTTTTTATTTCAACTTTGTATTTATTTATATTTAGAAACAAAACCAATCATCATATTCCAGGGTATTATTTTGCATACAGATATTGTTATTGCTTTCTGGGGTTACGCTTTTAATGCATAAGGATAAATAAAAGAATTAGAAACACTTAAATAGGTACAGAATTAGTACTACCCATGTATAATGTACATCCTTATTTTTCCCTCAAAAATTTGGGCAGAAAGTGCATTATATATGAAAAAACATAGTAGTTTGGACACTGAGGAAACACAGCCTTCAGTGGAAACCAAAAGTGTACTCTACCAGAGACAAGGGGGACGTCCCCTTTTAAAGAAAGTTTCTAGTGGGGTCCACTGTATGTGAATGTAAATGAGGTAACCAAATTTGTGTGGTTTGATTGGTCCAAATTGCACAGCCCTGGCTAGTCAGTATTACCCATTCTGATTGGTTGTTATGAAGCAGTTCTGACTGGACCAGGCAGGTCTCTGTCCATTGGTCCACAGAGAAAACCAGGACTTCCCCGCAGTGGTTGGCTGACAGCTTAGACAAGCAGGGCATCGCACGGGAAGTCAAGAGTTCAGTGTGAAGTTCTCCCCAGTACACAGCGACACGGGGAGTCCCGTGTCAGCAAATGACTACTAGATTCTTACTATTTATAAAATGTGGGCCTTTGGTGGAACATGGGGAGCCCTTCCTTCTTGGGGTTCACATCAAATGACTCTTTCTTCTTGGGGTCCTCGCTAGTCATGAGAGAAAATAGAAAACCAACTCATTAATAAAGATACCGTTTTCTTGAAAGCTTTTTCATGAAACATCTCCAGCTTATAGCCAGAACGGTTGTATCTGTTACGTACTATTTCCCTGGAGCCATGCCTGTAGATCCACAGATTCCTGCTTTGTTTACTACAAGCAATCCTAACCCACCAGGTTCATTTTGTTAGAAGCATTCACTATATAAGGACTCCTTGGATGGCAAATACCTTTAGCTCTATGCTAATGAGGCAGGTTAGCAAGAAGCTAGGAAAATTCCTTGGCAAGTGGAATGGGGAAACTAAGCAAATGGCTGAACAATTTAGAGCCAGCTATTAAGTCATAAGATCTTACCTTCCTTAATGAAAGACACTTAGGAGCAAATGGTTTACACATTCCAGACCATGATGAGGCAGACCCTCTTCCGTCTAGTCCCTCTTCTGTGGCATTTTTAAAGGTGAAACTCATCAGAGAATGATCCCAATTCCTCTATACACTCATTTTGATGTATCAGCACATCAGAAGACATGTCTAGAAAGCTGATGAATATTCTGATTGGAGACCTCCCCTAAAATGACCTCCTTTAGAAAATAGATAAAAACCTTCAAGACAAGGGACTAAGTGTGCTCTCTCTTGAGCACACCAGGGCCTTTCCACCCTTCTTTCCTAAGGTATGTATCTTCGTTTTGTTTTTCCTAATCTCTAAGGGTTCCAACAAGACATGCAACCAGGGGAGCAGCGAGCAGTGGCCTCTCTTCCCAAGTTAATCCCCTGAACCTCTCTCCAAGGGCTCTCCTTTTGCCTCTGTTGTTTCCTGAATCCAGGCAGCCCAGCTGACCCACTTCTGCCTCTGTGACTTCCTTTGTGAAGGGCCAAGACAGGCTTGCCTGGCTCGCTCCTGTGGCTATGATCTATCTTCAGCCCCTCCTTTGTTCCCTGTCCTCTGCTTTAATAAACACACTCTCAAAATCATCTGGACTCCTGGCTTGAAATCTTTCCTGCACGAAGTCAAGAACCCACACGTTCTAGACTGTACCAGGGCAGAACTACCTGGGTCCCTTCCTGGTGACAGTAGGAGGGATTTATTAACACTTTTACTAGGAGGTTAGGCCTAGTCCTCTGCCTTAGTTCTGCCCCACTCTCTTTTCCTCCAGTCAGAGGAGAGAAGAGACTCAAGACTTACTGCTTAAATCTTTCCTTTCCTTAGACATCCCAAATATAGTCCCATATTCTCGTTTGTCCATTAATTTCCCCCTAGTGTCCTCCTTTGAATAGAAACCCTCCACCTTGATATAATTGTGTACATCAATAGTTTGCTTTAGGCTTGTACCTTCAAACCGTGTTTATGGAATTGCTCCCCACCTCAGGTCACACAGCTAATCTCCTTTCTATTCTGTTTCTCGTGGGTCATGTCTTCTAAGTCTTCATTCAGAGTTGGAGCAGACCTCCGAGGGCTGCCTGAAGCGCACAGCACTGGGCTGCACTCTCTCTCCTGCGTGGGTGTCGTGACTCCATCCCTTGTCACTGAAGGTCATCCAGCTCCAGGGACTCGGTGACCCATTGTGGCTTCAGCCTCCTCGTGATGATTAGACTTTCACTTCGCCCTTTTTGGCATCTTGGGTTTTTGTTTTTAGCTGGGTTATGTTTTTCCTTTCCCATTTTTTTTTTCTGTTTGAAGTAAAAATTTTGCAGCATTTCTATATACGCAGCCTTGGTGACAGGCAATGTTTTCACATAAGCCTTGCTTTTTATGTTGGTTAAGCAGTTCTAATTCCTTTGCCTCTAACATCATAGAAGAGAAACCAGGTACCTCCAAGGATGAGAAATTTGTGGGGGGGGGGGAATTACAGAAATGTCTAAGGAAGAATTTTATAAAGTTTCTGTCTAAAGTGGTTTGTGATGTGAATTTCCCTCAGTGAACCCCGCCTCCCCTGAATCCTGAGTAAAATATTTTCCTTTCATCAACAGCTTGGACTTGGGTGTCAGGAAGGACAAAGGCTGATCACAGAACCCACTCAGGTTATAGTCTGAGGCTCAAATTCCACTTCTCTTAGTAGCTGTGTGACCTTGGACAAATTATATAGTTTCTCATAGTTTCAGCTTCTTTATCTCTACAAGCCAGATCATAATATGTGCCTCCCCCAGCCGTGGAAAACCAGAATAGTAGGGCGGAAAGATTTCAGGGAGGGTACGGCTCTGTTTTAAGTCACGTTGCAATTTTGGGCAGGTCGCTTGGCCCTAACCCACTTCTGTTTCACCATGAAACGACCTCTAAGATTCATTCCAAGTTGAAAAGTTCATGATTTAGGTCTTCCTATCATATTTAACATAAAAGCTTGACGAGCCTCCTGTGCAGTTCAGTTTTCCTTTGCAAACATTTCTTTATATCCATAAATTTACTAAATGAGAGAAGTAATTTGATTTGTGAGTTAAATATCTCACAAGGTAGCTTAGGGGATTCCTCAAATTCTCCGGTTTATCCTTATACACGAATCATGAGAGGTGTGTCAATTAATTTGTTTCTAAAATTATTAATGTCAGTGGTAAGTACAATGGAAGGAAACAGGAGAGCCAGAAGAGGGGGATCAGAAATGCTGGAGAATGGGGGGTGGGGTGGGGGAGGCAATGACTGAAAAAGCTGCTTTCTCTTTGTTTAGAAGTTTATGTAAACATTAATTCCTTAAAAAAAAAAAAAACAACCTTGAGACCAAATTTGAGTCTTCTGGTGTTAATTTGCCTACCTTGATGGTCATGGGAAAATTCTAGTCACTAGTAGAAACTTTTTTTTTTTTTTTTTTTTTTGCTTCTAGCTCAAAATGACAAAGAACCAAGTGAGACAGAGCGGATACAGGCTCTCTCTGGGTGTATTTTTACTCGTTTACAAGTCATCAATCTTCAGCGAGATTTTTTTCTGACAGGTGATCTAAAGTGATCCATGGTGATTGAAAAATAACAAGTTATTCTTTAAAACCTGTGAACGGGAGGCTCAAAACTGGCTCCTGTTGGAAAGAGGCGTAGCAGGTTCAAGGCAGAGGCCCAGGCAGGCGGGCAGTGAGGCCCCGCGCGGCTGCGGAGGGGCGGCCGGAGTGCGTTGCTGCGGGAGGCCATCCATCACGTTTATTACACTGCCGACAGCAGCAATTTTAAGGGAGCCCGGGCTTCCCGAATGAATTCCAATAATTCAAGTTATGATTCCTAAACCGTGTGTCAGACTAATTCAATGTTACTTTTAGGCAAAAAAAAAAAAAAAAAAAAAAAAAAAAACCCTTAAAATTATTAGTCAAATAATATGGATGATGAACCTGATTTTACTACCTTAATCATTACTAAAGGTTACAACCACATGATGCTTTTTAAAAAAATAAATAATGAGAGAAATCGGGTGAATTTTACTTACTGCATCACGGTTGCATAAATAGTTGAGTTGTTTCTTTTGTTTTAATATCAGAAGGGGATTTACTTTGGAGTACACGTTAAACTTTAAAGAGCAGTGTTTTGAGTTCTTTTGCAAAATAGAAAAGTTTGTATTGTGTTTGTTCAATTATAAAAGTAATTCATGGTCATGAAAAAGAAAAGAATACAAGATATGTAAAGTGACATTTTCCCCCAGATAACACCATTTTGGGATATGTAATTTAAAAAAGGTATATGTTTCTCAGATTTTTAATATAGAGCCTTCTACCCATCTATCCATCCATCTATCTATCCATCCTTCCATCCATTCTTTCTTCCTTCCATCCATCCATAAACCCATCCATCCATCCATCCATCCATCCAACCATCCATGCCACTTTTCCATATGGACAAGTAGAGAGCTGGGGAGGTGTTCCCTGTTCCCACGCAGGGGAAGACTCACCCACAGCACACAGTCAGGGCACTGCTCAGGCTCCACTGCGAGCAAAGGAAGGCAGCCCTGCTGTGGGGTGGGCAGAGGTGAGCACTGGGAGTTTGGGTCTCCACCACCTCATTTCAGCGTGAGACTTTGGACAAATCACATGACTCATTTGTAAAATGTATGTTCTTTGCATGTCAGTACACCTTGAATTAGATCCTGCTTTGTAAGTGTGTTTGAGAAAGGAATCATTACTTTTTGATGAGAAGTGAATTTTATTTAGAAGACCATCCAACTGGTACATGCTGTGGAGTACTTTAACTAACATGTAACAATGTGTATTTTTAAAAAATATATATTGTTAGGCTACGTGTAAAACAATTGATGTTTTTGAGGAACGGAGGTAAAATAGATACCTCTGTCATTCTGAGAAAAAGCTTAAAAAACGGATCATGTCTTGTAATTGATAAAATGATTCTAGCATTGAGATCAGTAACACAGACATGGGTTTGGGAGTGGTTGTCTATGTGTGCTGAATTTCAAAGATGTGGTTTTCAGGAATACAGAGGTTTTTGTATGGAGCTGAATGAACCTTCCACAGTCTGAAAGCCCATCTTTGGGAAACAAATATCTGGTTGCCATGGTGACAACTCAAGGTGGATGAAGGATGGATTAATCAAAATACAGTAAATCCTCTTTACGAGCTTCCTAAGAAATCTGGTGTGACGTGAACCCTCTGGTCTGTCTCCTCTTATTCTTCCCTCCATCACACAGGAAACCCACCATGGACGTCCAATGACACACATTTATTGTGCTGAGTTCTGTACACACACTGGTGAATGACACCCTCTCCTGCCTGAAAGGCATTGTCGTACAGAAAGCCTCCTTCAATGTTTGTTTTCTTTTTAAAAATCGTGTGTAAAATCCAACAGAAAAAATGCATCCCAGTCTCTCTGTGACAAAGGAGAAGAGAATGGTTAGAAGCAGCCTCTGAAAATTGTGATTATTTATTAACTGAGCTACATTCTCTGGGGAGTAAAAATATGAAATACTTTGTGCTGGGATAGGAGCTGCATTCTGCTCGACTCTCAATGTACAACGAGCGTGATCATTTTAACTATTCAGTTTAGTCCCACACCAAGTCATCGCCATCCCACAATTCGTTAAATAAATAAACGAATGAATCTAAATAAACGATTAAGTGGAATAAATTAAGTGAATACATAGATTGCATGGCTATTTTCTTCCTTCCCAACAAGCTGATGGGTCAAATGAATCAAAACAGTTAATCCAGTTGAGGGAGACATTTCCAGAAGCCCCCCAGTGAATCATTCTCAGGCAGCCAATTCCGTTTTAAACCCTGGACTTGAGGAGCCATTGCATCATGTAGATGGGATGAGCTGGCACACAGAATCGAGCCGATGGAGGCTGACGCTGGACACCCTGTAAAAACAGATAGGGACTCACAGTGAAGATGTCGGGTACTGCAGGCAAGGGGCCTACAGAAGTCCAGAGGGACCCAGTCGAGGGTATAGGCAGGGAGGTTTTCTACACATGTTGTCAGAGACTGAAGGGAAGACAGGATGCAAATTCCAAAGGAAATCACTATAGAGTGAAACAATGGTTCTCAACTGGTGTTGGTTTCATTACGACTGGGGGGTAGGGAAGCCTGGCGGGGAGGGTGTGCTGGCTTCTGGTGGGTAGAAGCCAAGGATGCTGCTAAATATCCTATATGCTCAGGGCAGCCTCCTACAAAAAAAAAAGAAAAGTGTGAATAGGGCTGAGGTTGAGAAATGCTGCAGTAGAAGTAGATAGTTAACAGATTCTAGGCCGAACCTCGTACTAAGCATAGCTTCGTGGACTCACCTGAGCAGAAAAAAGGGCTGTAACTCCTGAGCCAAGTGATAAGGCGTCAGCTCTGGACTTTGCATTTGAAGACCTAGATCTTGATCCAAGCCTTGCTATGTATTATTATCTATAATAAATCAGCTTCTGTGAGGCTCTGTTATTTAATTTGTTAAACGGCGACTGTAATATCAACAGATGGGAAAACATACAACCCAGAGCCAGCACTCAGGACATGATGACTAGAAACGAACAAGCTAGTTTCTCTTATGTTCATGATTTGTTTGAGGCAAGCCTGGTCAGCTTTGACCAATGTGGATCACAAAAAGATTTTAAAAATTGATTTGAAATCTATTATTCATGCTGGACCTTAACATATTGTAGGGGAGGAAAAAGGTCCCTGGCTGGGTCTGAAAATTAAACTGACCCAAGACATTAATAGGAGAAACGCATACACATCTTACTGAATTGTTATGTGTACATGGGAGCCTGCACCCGAGAACGAAGACCCAGAGAAGTGACCAGAATGGGAAGCTTTTATACCTTGTGGACAAAGAAACAATAAATCTCTGGAGAACTGACAAAGCAGAGAAGTTTGGGCTCGGAGTAGTACGCGTGAAGGAGTCACAAGGCAGATAAGGGTTAGTTTAACAAGGCTTATTTACAGAGACTGATCTCTCAGCCCCAAATTCCTAGTCTTTGGTGATAAGGATGTTTTCCTCCCTCTGGGTACGGGGAGCATACCTCTGATGTGGGAGGTTTTATGACCCAATTCCAGGAGAAAGGTCGACGAGGTCGAAGTGACCTTTCTGCTTCTGCCGTTGTCTCAGACTTCTTCAGTGTAGTATTTATTCCAAAGGGCCACATTTGGGGGCATCGTGTCTTAAACCCCATCGGTATACAATGTCCTTTTTGTTGCTTAGAGGCTGTTGGGTGTGAGGCTGCAACACTGCAGAAGGCTTCCTTTCTTTGCACTAGAAAGAAGAAAAGACAGGAAAAGCGTTAGGGAGAGCCAGTGTGGGCGACCGTAGCAGGCAAGCGGGAGAGAAAGTGTGCGGTGCAGGTGTCCAGCGGGATTTCAAAAAGGAAGCTTCGCTGGGAGATTTGTGATGTGACCCTCTCTTTTACGGAGGGGAAGCTGAATTTGCCACTCCCCAAATTTGCCTTTTGGGACATTGATTTTTTAAGCTGGTTATTTCTGTTTTAGGATTCTATTTATTTATTTCTAGACAGAGGGACAGAAACATCAATGTGTCATGGCCTCTCGCACGCCCCTACTGGAGATCTGGCCCTGCAACCCAGGCATGTGCCCTGAGAATCACGCCGGCGATCCTTCAGTTCACAGGTCAGCACTCCATCCACGGAGCCACACCAGCCAGGGCATCAGCTGGTTGTTTTTAAGGACGGAAAAGATTCAGGAAGAACCTTTGACCTTCCCCCCACCGGCCTGAAGGAATTGAGATGGAGGACCTGCTCCAGGAAGGGAGCTATCGCTCCAGACAACTGCAGTTTAAAGCAAACCAGATGTGATAGGAAGGAACTAGAAAGGCCCCTTCGACAGAGTCCTCTTTGTGTCTCTTCTTTAAAGATGGCCGGGCATTTATTTACCAGATATTTGGTTTTTGGTCTCCACTCGAATTACCTTCTTCTGTTTGGGAGTCCCAAACCAAAACCCCCCCTTTCTCCTCAGCTCAAGATGGCATACAGGACTTAACTGTTTGACTCGTTCTAGGGTCCCAGATTCTTACGGAACCTCTATATGTACATAGGTAATGCATTTGGTTATTTTCTCATGTTAATGCGTTGTGTCAATCTGATTATTCGACCAGCTGGAAGAACTTG
The DNA here is from genome assembly GCA_004027735.1 of Carollia perspicillata. Taxonomy (NCBI): domain Eukaryota; kingdom Metazoa; phylum Chordata; class Mammalia; order Chiroptera; family Phyllostomidae; genus Carollia; species Carollia perspicillata. Next base: position 18,313 of record PVKM010017733.1, read on the forward strand.
GAAGGGTAGAAAGAAAATTCTTCTTTCTCCCCAATACCATGTCTGTGTAAATTCTTTATTAAAGTGTCCCTTATTCCTTCATGATGTATGCATTTGGATTTGTTTTGTTTTGTTTTCGATACAACCAAGTGTGAATCCTGCTTCAGTGTGAAAATGTGAGGCTGCTATAGCCCATGTTAAAATATTTCCCCCCAACTTGCCCTGGCTGATGTGGTTCAGCGGATTGAGCACTGGCCTGTGAACTGAAGGGTCACCAGTGCAATCCCCAGTTTAGGGCACATGCCTGGGTTGTGGGCCAGGTCCCCAGTGGGGGGGCACGTGAAAGGCAACCCCACATTGATGTTTCTCTGCCTCTCTTTCTCCCTCCTTTCTCCTCTCTCAAAACATAAATAAATAAAATCTTTTTTAAAAAAAGAAATTTACCCCAACTTGGATGTAAAAGTTTTTTCTTCTTCTTTTTATTTTTTAAAAAATTATTTTCTTTTTTGATGAGAGATGGGAAGGGGTGGAGAAAGAAAGGGAAAAAAATGTTGATCAGTTGCCTCCCATATGCACCCCGACTGGGGATCGAACCAACAACCTTTAGTGTATGAGACAATGCTCCAACCAAAAAAATTATGTTTTTAACATTTCCTTACCACCTGGCCAGGGCTGAATTGGTTTTATTATCCTGCTGGTTGGCTTATTAATAGGTTTTTAAAATAAATCTTTGACATGTGCCTACTATCTATTTGTATAAGAATTATGTTTTTACCCCTGGCTGGTATAGCTCAGTGAACTGAGAGTGGGTCTGTGAGCCAAAGGGTTACCGGTTCGATTCCTAGTCAGGGCACATACCTGGGTTTCGGGCCAGGTCCCCAGTCAGGGGCGAGAGAGGTAACCACACATTGATGTTTCTCTCTATATATTTCTCCTTTCCTTCCTTTCTCTCTAAAAATAAATAAATCTTTTAAAAAAATTTAAAAAATTTTTAAAAATTATGTTTTTAACATTTTAATCCTATGCTTTGGCACCTATATGCAGCCTTTGTGTGAATCAGGAAAGATGTGCCCCTTTCTTGAATACATTAGTTTTCTTTTTCTCAAGTACAATTTTAGGACATAGTATATTATTTATTTCTTAATAATAAAAATTACAGCGAGCCTGAAGTAATTCCGTATTAATTCTACCGATTAAATTATTGAACACATAATAAAGGAAGTACAAATTTTTAATCATAATTATACCTCTCTCAAGTACTTATGAAATAAGTAGAAATTAATAACTTATTATAAAATAGTTATACATCTTGCTTTCACAGAGACAAAATCTTCTATGACAGTTTCAACGCCCACTTGCCTCAGTGCTTAATTTTAAAGACATGCAGTTTTTCTTGTGACATCGTATATCTTCAATACATTTTATTTTGGGGAAGCTATAAAATTCCCCATTGACAATTTGCTGCTGCAAGGTTAAATTTACCCAGAGAGCTACAAAAGTGATCGGACGTGTGTCCTATAAATTACCATTGCAAATGTATTGCCATCCTTCAGCTGGAATATTGTAAGTGTCTATTTTAGAAATCAGCCTAGGATTTTAGTTCCTTCTCCACTCCATTCCCATCAGTAGCATTTTCATAACTTCGTTCACCAGGCAGTTTCAACTGTTAGTGTTTCTGTAGTTGCAGTAGTTCATTCATGTTCATTGGAGTTCTTTACATTACATTTGCCTTTTATAACACTAAACCGCCACTACATTCTTTCCGTATTTTAAAACTTTCCCTTAAAGATGACATTATTATATCTTAGGATAGAAAAAAGAACATTTAATTTGAAATCTAGTTTTGGATCATAGGGAAGATTCCGAGTTTAATGGAAACCTCTTACTCCTTTATGGGTATTGCCCATATTGGGAGAATCGTCAATGTCAAGAGATCCTGTGATTTGTTTCACATCAGCATAATTTTCATAAATATTATTTCTTCATTTGTCTTCAGGAAAAACATTAATTCCTCTGATGCTTTTAAGTGCGTCATGTATATTGAATTTTCGCTCCTGCATCATTGTGCATTTAACATCAATTGTACAGAAGCTATTATTGCCAAACTGGTACTGAACGCATAAATATAAAAATGATGATTTTTTTAACAAACTGTAATTTTGCCTTGTATTGCAGAAAAATTTAATGATTAACATTGCAAATTATTTCTAACAGAGCATTACATTCTTTTTTTTAAACGAGTCTCTTTTGTCACTATAGCTTCTGTTTGTCTTTCTCATCAGTTTTTCTTAAGTGGCTTTGAATCTCTCTTTTTTCAGATTGTTTTCAATAAACCCCATCATCGATGCCAAAATATTTGTTGCATGTTTTCTATCAAGTTTTTAAAAAAGCCAGGACTATAGAATGCTTTGTAATTGTTTTCAGGGGTTTGCTGTTGGGATCTCTTATGTTTTCCATCTGTGTCTGTGGCATTGCCACATTCCAGGTCACTCGGGTTATTGCGTCTGGATTCAGTTCTCATGGGCAGGCCACTGAGTTGATAGTATCTGGGTCAACATTGCTTAAATGTTTTCCTCAGAACAGTCTAGCCCAGGAAGATAAGATTGCAAACCAACTAATAACTGACTTCATTATTTGCTTCAAGAAATTCCTGCGAAGCAGTCGACCCAGGCAAACAGTTGCCTCACAACGGTAAACAGCGGGTTTTATCTACAGAGCTGTGTGCTTCCCAGGAGGGACTGCTTGCTTATCAGGACTTGTTTCAAGACTCGTGCGTCCACTAACCCTCAGCTATTACGTCACACCCTTTGCCCAATTCCCACCACTTCCCTGCCTCGAAGGACTTGCCTTAAATTACCTGAGCCAGACCCCAAAGGTGTCTCCCCGCCCCCCCCCACTCCCGAGACACTAAGACGCCAGTAAGCTGGCACTCTCCCTTGCGGCTATAAATCAAATACACTTGACATTTCTTGACCAACAGGTTATTCGGGTAAATTTTGTGGGAGTGTCAATGGTCAACAGTATTAAAATACATACAGTCTCAGCCGAAGGTATCATCCAATAGTACTTTAAATGCACGAAATGAACAGATAAATTTGGCTTTTGTTTCTCAAATATATATATATATATGTACATACACACACATTTATACTGTATATATATCTTTTCTAGTCTTGTCATTTACGGAACAAACTCTCACAAAATGTTCACCCACAGACATGTTTGTCTTTCTGAAATCCAAAAACCTGGTAATAATTACATAATCTGTTCTATGTAATTTGTATCAGGGGTTGTATCTGAAATGGGTAATACGTAGCACTTCTTACCTTATTCAAATATTATAGTATATAATTTGCTATTGACATTTGCATTCTAAGAAAATGCTCTGCATTTAGTGTTATCATTTGTAGTGGTTTCTGCCAGATGAAGAAAATTCCCATTATTATGTTCATAAAGTTCTTGGATTGTCTGAATGCCAGCATTTTGCATCAGAATGAATCATTCATATTGTATTTAACAATTGCACATGATATTTTGTCTTATTTTTATATAGTTTCTGTTTTGCACCATTAATAATTGTAGCTAGCACTTTTTTGTTGATTTATTGATGATAGCCATTCTGACAGGTGTGAGGTGATATCTTGTTGTGGTCTTAATTTGCATCTCTCTGATGATTAGTGACATTGAGCATCTTTCCATATGCCTATTGGCCATCTGTGTGTCCTCTTTGGAGAAGTGTCTATTCAGGCCCATTGCCCATTTTTAATTAGATTTTTTTTTTTTGGTGCTGAGTTTTGCAGATTCTCTATAAATTTTGGATATTAACCCCTTATGAGATATGCAGGCAAATGTGTTCTCCCATTCCATGGCTTATCTTTTTATGTTTTTCTTTTCTTTTTTAAGTATTTTTATTGATTATGCTATTACTGTTGTCCCATTTTTTCCTCCCCTTTATCCCCCTCTGCCCTCCACCTGCCTTCTCCCACCATTCCTCCCCGCTTAGTTCATGTCCATGGTTGTACATATAAGTTCTTTGGCTTCTCCATTTCCTATACTATTCTTAACCTCCCCCTGTCTATCTTGTACCTACCAATTATGCTTCTTATTGCCTGTACCTTTCCCCCCATTCTCTCCCCTCTCCCTCCCCAGTGATAACCCTCCATGTGATCTCCATTTCTGTGATTCTGTTCCTGTTCTACTTGTTTGCTTAGTTTGTTTTTGTTTTTGTTTTTTAGGTTCAGTTATTGGTAGTTGTGGGTTTGTTGTCAACTTAGTGTTCATAGTTTTCATCTTTTTCTTAGATAAGTCCATTTAACATTTCATGTAACAAGGGCTTGGTGATGATAAACTCTTTTAGCTTTACCTTATCTGGGAAGCACTTTATCTGCCCTCCCATTCTGAATGATAGCTTTGCTGGTAGAGTAATCTTGGATGTAGGTCCTTGGCTTTCATGACTTTGAATACTTCTTTCCAGCCCCTTCTTGCCTGCAATGTTTCTTTTGAGAAGTCAGCTGATAGTCTTATGAGAATTCCTTTGTAGGTAACTGTCTCCTTTTGTGTTGCTGCTTTTAAGATTCTTTCCTTATGTTTAATCTTGGGTTAGTTAATTGCAATGTGTCTTGGCATGTTCCTCCTTGGATCCAACTTCTTTGGGATTCTCTGAGCTTTTTGGACTTGCATGTCTATTTTCTTCACCAGATTGGGGAAGGTTTCCTTTATTATTTTTTCAAATAACTTTAATTTCTTGCTCTTGTCCTTCTGGCACCCCTATGATTTGGATGTTGGAACATTTAAAGTTGTCCCAGAGGTTCCTAAGCCTTCCCTCAGTTTTTTGAATTCTTGTTTCTTCATTCTGTTCTGGTTGAATGTTTATTTCTTCTTTCTGTTTCAAATGATGGATTAGAGCCCCAATTTCCTTCCCTTCATTGTTGGTTCCCTATACATTTTGCTTTATTTCACTTTGTATAGCCTTAGCTTCCTCCTTTATTTTGTAGCCATACTTAGTCGTTTCTGTGAGCATCCTGATTACCAGTGTTTTCAACTATGCATCTGATAGGTTGCCTATCTCTTCATCACTTAGTTCTTTTTCTGGGGTTTTGATCTATTCTTTCATTTGGGCCACATTTCTTTGTCTGAGTGTACCTGTTACGTTGTAAGGGGCAGAGCCCTAGGTATTTGCCAGGCCAGAGCAACCCACTTAGTTGTGTTGGGGTGCTGTATGTGGGGGAGGGGTCAGAGAGGAAATGATGCCCCTTGCTCAGCTCTTGCCCCACTTTCATTCACTTCCCCTGTCACCCACAATCGAATTGGGCCCTTCTGGTGCTGATTCCCAGGCGGGTGGGCTCATGTACATTCTAGGACTCCATGGGTCCCTCTAACGGACTCTTCTGTGAAACTTGGAATTTTCTCCCACCACTGCACCCCCCACAGGTTTTTACAGCCAGAGGTTTTGAGGCTTTAGTTTCCCATGCTGAAGCCCTAGGTTGCACCATCTGTCTCACTGTACAGTTGTTCCTCCTGGTTTATCCACACATGAATGTATGACTACCTGGTCTGCCAGCCACTGCCTTGCCACACATTCTCTTTGCCCCAGCTGCCTGTCCCCCAGCTCCTACTGATCTGGATGAATATTTCTTCTTTAATTCCTTGGTTGTTAGACTTCCATACAGTTCAGTCTTCTGGCAGTTCTGGTTGTTTTTGTTTTTAATTGTTGTTGTCCTTTCTGTTGTGTGAAGAAGCAAAGAATATCTACCTACACCTCCATCTTGGCTGGAAGTCCTTGTCTTTTTGTTTTGTCAGTGGTTTCCTTTGCTGTGCCTATGAGGATGTGGAGAAAGGGAAACACTTTTTCACTGTTTGGGGAATGCTATATGGAGATACCTCAAAAAATTAAAAATAGATCTGCCTTTTAACCTAGCAATCCCACTTCTGGGAATATAGCTGAAGAACCTAAAACACTGATTTGAAAGGACGTAAGCACCCCATGTTAATTGCAGCATTATTTACAATCACAAAGATATGGAAGCAGCTCAAGTGTCCACCAGTAGATGAATGGATAAAACAGCTATGGGACATTTACTCAATGGAGTACTACTTGGTTGTCCAAAAAGGAACATTTTACCCTTTGTGACAGCATGGATGGACCTGGAGAACATTGTGCTAAGTGAAATAAGTCAGTCAGAGAAGGACAAATACCATATGATTTCACTCATATGTGAAATCCAATGAAGAAACTGAACTAAAGAGCAAACTAGAGACAGGTTCATAGATGGCAGGATGACGGCTATTGGAGTGGGGAGGTTAGGGGGTGGAGGGAGGTTAGAGGGTGAGGGGGCACCCCGCATGTGGCAAAATCCCCTCCCTTTCCCCCTTCCAGGCCTTGGGATGAATAAACAGTCTTAAGGTTTTCCTTTTCCCAGCTGGTGGAGATGATACACACAGACCTTCAAGGTTTTCCCCCTGCACCATCATAGTTCACTTGTGTTGTTTGGAATGCCTGGCAGCCTTATTGGACCAGGCTCAGGATTCCTGGGCCAGCTGGTGCCCTTGCTTTTAGCCTCCTGTATTAGGTTCTTCATTTGATTGCAATGGTGAGGCCCCTTCCTTTATTTCCCCTCTGGCCTCTCATTCTACCATAACACAATCGGTGATATTTCAGGGCAACATTCTCCAATCTACTAGTAAATATAAGGTGTTTTCCTCTTTTTGCTCCTGCATTTCATCTATTTTCTCCAAAATTTTGTTTAATGATGCAAATCTTTTTCTTTTATTTTCTTTAATGGATTTCTATTTTCGTATACTGGTAATTTAAAAAAAATTCTTTTTGACATCTGGGAAGAAGTTACAACTAGTTTCATATTTTATCTTAGAATTTGAAATATTTAAAAGTAGTAGGCTCAGGGAAAACATAACTGTATGGTGTAGGAACCCAGCAGATGGCACCTTAGTCAAATGATCAAAGTTAGTGTCCCAGCAACGAGACAATGCCAACACCATGCGCCTCCTGACCTGGTGCACCCAGAGGGGTCAGTGTCACTTCTCTGGCATCCTTACCCAAAGTCATAGTCTGAATTTATCATCAGCAGACATCAGACAACTCAGCATGTCACTTGCCAAGACCAATCTTGTGACACCAGCTGGGTGCTCTACAATTCAATTCAATTCTGACACTAACTCCCAGGAGTTAGCTCTTTAGCCCACTACCTGTAGGTTAAAGGAGCTCATTCCCACAAGACTGCTCCCACTTTCTTCATTTATTTTTAAGGTACTTTTGATTATTAATTTTTTAGCCCTCACCTGAGGATATATTTATTGGGCCACCCAGCCAGGGCGAGGCTGTCTCCACGTTAGACACCAGCTGC
>PVKM010017734.1:0-25627 GCA_004027735.1 Carollia perspicillata
AAGGAGCAGAAGGAACATCAACACAAGGAAACCCTGTCTCTATTGGGTCATTTAGCTGTATGACCTTGAACATGTTCTTAGGCCCTCTGAGCCTTGATTTGTTCCATCTGTAAAGTGGGTTGACAATATCTGTACTTATCTTAAATGGAGTTGCTATGAGGACGTGGCTTTGAGATTGGTAAAAGTCACCTTATACATCATAAAGCATGAAACCGATGTTAATACTAGCGTTTCTTTTATCACTCTGCTCTTCCCAAGGCCATAGCTGATGACTTCAACAGGTGTTCAGCTGAAGCAGACCAAAGGGTCTTCATCTCCCAGTCACTCTTGGAAGTCAAGGCTAGAGATAGGAAGAATGGCCCTTGTCCTAACAAAGAATAATGTCCATTTTCACACTTCATATTGCAAATGATATTTGGAGAGTGCCATTTTTCCCCTGAAGGAAAGCAAACTTTCCTTTGAGTAAGAGAAAAGTGATTTTGGTGGGGGGGCGGGCAGGAAAGAGGAGGTGTGACGAGAGCTTAAGGAGGGATATAATGGAGAACTGGCAAGGCTTCAGAGCTCTGGCGGCAGGTTCCTCCCCAATTGTCTTTTCAATGGGTGTGCTGTGGCGGGACAAATAGAAGAACAGGTGAAAGGTCACCTCCTCCCTCATCCATCTTCCTTGGGGTCTGGGAGGTCAGAGTGAAGATTGATTAAGATCTTAACTGTTTGACAAAGGATCCCTGGGCAAAAATAGGCAGGGTGGGTGGGGGCCTGGGGCGTGCTGTTGTTTAAATCTAACCCTGGTCATCTGCCTGAGTCCTCGAGGGACCCTGGGGACAGAACTACACTTCCTCTTGGAGTTCTTACTTCCAAGCAGTACATGCTAATGGAGACATGAAGAGCTGCCTCCGTAGTGTCCAGAGCGGCAGGGTGATGGCAGGCTCGCCCTCTGAAGCAGCCGCAAGTTCATTGTGCTCTTGAATAACATTTTCTGAAATGATTTGGCTCGGCCCCAGCGGGACAACAAAGAGCGTCAGTCACGCATCTGCCCCACCCCGCCCAGGAGACTGGCTGGCTGGCCTGCGCAGTGGTTTGAACTTGCCTGGTGATTGGGCGCCAAGGATCAGAAAGTCTTCCAGTTAGTTAGTCTAGTCACTAGTCCTCCTCAGATGGTCGGGAGAAGAAACAAACTCCACCTCAGACACCGCTCCTGCAATGCACACGTGCATTCCCCTCAGCGAGGGAATCTTCCAGATGTCTTACGGGGGTGTTTTGATTACTTCAGAAATATTAGGCCCAAAGCAGAGAGGAAAAGATCCTTTACGCATTTATTTTTTGCTTAATTAAAACACAAAAAAATGAAAGTCACATATTCACTCTGTGAAATATTAATAAGCAATCTTTTCAGATAATATATGCAGAAAAATACAACTAATAAAAAGAACACATTTTTATAGGGTCACCCTGAAGGGCCTAATAACTGATCACAACTGTGACAGAATTTAGCCAGGTATACATCGAGCCTTGCTAAAATACACGATTTTGCTATAAATTGTTTTGGGTCCCATATATCTGGGGCCTATCGTATATATCATTATATGTGTATGGTGGCTTCATATGAGCACAGGTATCTTATTAAGAGCTCTTTTGAGAAATGCTTTGATGGCTGTAAAATAGATTTCAAATGTGTGCTCTGGAAAGACAGCGCTGTGGGTGAAAAGAAAAAAAATGTTGTGATGACTTTGTTTCCCTAAGGAAGAACCTGAGGAGAAGGAAGTGCTGGAGAGGAAGCATTTAGAATGTAGTTCAGAAAGATGCTGCTTTATGTCCTTTTCGCTTTTGAAATTTTCTTCTGCCTTTGAATTGTGTCTTCAGGAATCAATGGCTTGAATCCCCATGGCCGCTCTCGTCCCAGCTTCCAAGCCCGGCCGTGGTCATTGAAAGACTCAATTCTTCACGTAGGAGAAGAACAGGGTTTAATTGTTGTCCTTTTCCTGTTCCGCTTCTTTATTTCTCCTTCTTCGGGTGACCAGGCTTCTTTTTGAGAGTTGACTGAGGCATTGGTCTCAATTTTGGATTCACCAATGCCTCACATAGGCATTATCTCAGGGATTTTTGAGGACAGTATTGAAGATTTGATGATTTCTTTTAATCTAACTGAGCCGCCTTGTACCTTTCAAAAATGAATTAAGGCAAAATTCTTTTTTTAAAACATGAGGCTTTAGGAAAAAGACTGATTAAATGGCTTTTTCATTACCACAGTGCAAAACAGAGGTGGTTGTGATATGTTTGACTTTCCCATCACTGGACTTCACTACTTAGGGGTCTTTTTGGATATAATTGATGAATGCAATAGTGCCATAGAGCTACATACTTCACTCTTACTCCGAATTGTTATGCATTACCACAGCTTACATTTGCCAAGTAACCCACATATAATAAATGGAATTATTCTTATAATCATCATCTTATTTTTGATGCTTGATTATCACATTAGAGAACATAACTTTTCTCCATTCTTCATAACTGATTATTAATATTCCATAGTAGAATATGCCATAATTTAATTTTCCCTTATTGGCAGATACTTAATTTCTCTTAGTTTTTCCTGGTAACATTTTTAAACAAGCACTTTATATTTATAAATCCTACATGTATATTTCTGTTAAATTCTGGATGATGAACCTGGTTTTGTTATTTTTCTGGCTTTATCTCGCACGGGTCGATTTAGTAAACCTTCCGTACCGTGAGATGGAAGTGGGCGAGTGCAGACCGGTGTAAACAAACAAGTAACACCAGAGGCTGTTCTGGAGCGTAGTGGGGTCTCATGAAATGTTCATTGAATGAATGAATAAGTAAGTGTGTAAGGAATTGTGGTCTGCTTCATATTAAACATTTATTTGATGGAGTAATGTTTCATGGAGTCAACATGATATATCAGAATCTTTGTATGTGACTAATGTATTAATGAGGTCCTTGTTTATAATTCCTGCTTCAGTTGGGTCTTAAGAATTCTCATCATGTTTATGAATCATCTGTGACTGAAGGCTCAGAAATCTTTGCAGCACATGACTTAACATCAGGCTATTTTAGTACAAAATAGCTAAGCCCTACCTTTGGAGTTTGAGACTGGAGTTTAGTTTTTAGTTGTGCTACTTACCCAGATGTGCGATCATGGATACTAACTAAACCCTCCCTAATCTCAAGTTGACATTAGCAAATTGATGGCCATAGTATGTGATTACATAACACACAGACACACGCCCCCCACACACAAGCATGTAAGCATTGTGTAAAGGGTTTAACACAATGCCTGGAATCATTAAACATTCAGTAAGTGGAAATCGTTATTGTCAATTTTACTGTTGTTAGAGAGAAATGTGGTGACAATATGGGCGATTTGGGCAGTGTCTGTTCAACAAGGAAAGCAATTCATTTCGATGTAGCATAGGGTTTTTGTCATTGGTTTTCTTTTTGGTTTTTGGAAGAACAGTGCTAACATATAAGCAAGGGTAAAGGATGGTATGAAATGGCTCATCTTGTCTCTATTCATCCTTTGGTTCCCAAGTTAGCACACTAGTGTGGTGGTTCTCAAAGTGTGTCCAGCTGGGCTCCCCAAGACCCTTTCATGGGATTTACAAACTCTTACAAACTCTTAGTAATACTAAGAGTTTATCTGCCCTTTCCTTCTTCTTTTCTCATGAGTGGAGTTTTCCCAAGGCCACCTGATGTGTGATAGATATCTCATCAAATCTAATACGGAAGGAAATACGAGACTGTAACTGTCCTCTATTAAGCCAGGCATTAAAGAGATTTGCACATTAATAAATAAATAAAACCTCTCTCCTCACTAATTTCTTTTATTTGTGTTCACACGTAATGGGTTTACTATTGGCATTTTAACACGAATTAATGAAGAGTTGCCAATTTTTCTGTTTCAGTTTCCAATGATGTATGTTGATAGCCTTAACTCACATAAACAAAAGCACTTTGTCCTCCTCAATATTTTTGAGAGTGTAAAGGGGTTCCGAGGCCCAGAAGTTTGAGAACTGCCGCGGAGGTCCATCATCAGCCTGCTGGATTCTCCTGCAGGTGATAAAGTGCACTGCAGACTTGCTGTAGACGCTTTTAAACATTAAAACGAAATCAGAAAGCTCTGACAACTGTTTCTGAATCGGGGAGATTTAGGTGGCTTAGAAAAATGGTGTTTTATTTATCCAAACTTTTAGACGTTTCCATAAAATTAGACAGCAATTTATAGCTCTTGGCATTCTCCAAACTGTTTATCTGTGCGCAATAACATGGCTGGTTTTCTCTTTAGTTTGGTTGTGCTCGTGAGAAGGAATGATTGGAGAAGGCCCAGCTGTCCGTCCCGAAGGCCCTGAGAGGCTGTGTCTTTTCCACTTAGGGCACAAAGCCTTTCTGGTGTCCCCTTACAGCTGGTACCTCTGAGCTGTCCTGCGGAGGAGAGCAGGTGAGGTCACTGGGTCCCGTGATATTCTGGGTAATTAACAGTCCCATGACTAAAGGGACATTTTGTGAATATTCAGGCCTGCTTTGGCTTCCAGGGAAACAATCCTGTCAGCACCCCTTACAACTCCCTTTGGGGACACCAAGCATTCTCTGGGTGGATGCTGGTCCTCGGCTGTCTGCCTAGGGTGGCTTTTCCGGGCAGCAGATTCTTCATTTGCATATTCTGTATTCACCCTCATGCAAAACAGCACACCCATCTCTCTCCTTTTCACAAAGGCAGTGAGAGCCTCCTTTGGAAACTCCAGCCAAAATCTCCTTCTGTTTATGCAGAACCCAGTGATTTAGATGCCATGCAAATTAATTCGGTTTTGATTTGAATGCTTCCAGAGACTGGGGCTGGGAGGCATGGCGTGGACTATTTGCACAGGGCTCTTTGTGCAACCCCGGCCCCTCCATCACCGCCCCGATGTGGCGGTTGTCATTCCCCAGCCTTGTTGTACCCCATGCAAAATACCCCGGCTCCCGCTGCTCATTTTATCTTGACCTTTGGAAGGACACCTAGCAGTTGGTGACTCCCTTGCCTTGTCTATTTAGTGACAGCTTCAGCTGGAATCTTGCCGTTCCTTCTGAGGTGGGAGGGCAGAGATGACACTCTTCAGATTATGCTGGGAATGTTTCGAAGTGTCCCAATAAAGGGCTTGAATGCATTGTAAAGTGAAAAGATCAAATTCTTTGAAAAAGAACTGTCTTAAGTGAGAAACGTTCAAACTGGAGAGAATTTTTATGAGGGTTTTTTTCTTTTGAGCCAAACCGATGACAATTGCAGGGAATCAAAATCTCGAGGGACTGAGAGAACGCTCCAGGAAATGGCAGTTTGCAGCTTGTTTTATACATTGCAATCAAGGGAGGAGACCGAGGGAGGCTTACAGGACATCCAATGGGGGTAGATTAAGAAGGGGGTGGGGAGAAAGCAAAGCTGGGTACTCTCTGGGATTGGATAATCAGGCAAGAAACACGTGCTTCTTTTACATTGGTGGGTACAGGGTAGTTAGTAGTTATCATTTACAGCACAGAGAGATGGCATGGGGGGAACAAGAGAACATGTGGAGTTCTGTGGTCTGGTGTTGAGGGTGTGCCCTGAGGGGTCTGGGAAAGGAGCTTTCTCTGACATTTCAAAGGTATGTTATCTTAGATGCAAGAAAACAATAGAACGGCTCACAGAAAGTAAGTTACAGATCGACCTTTGTCAAGGAAGCTACAGTCCTAGGACATGACTGCCCTGCACGACTCACTTTTCCTTGGGAATTTTTACGTTCAGACCTATGTGGTTACTCCTTAGCTTGTCAGGTCTAGTATGTGGCCCTTTATTCGTCCACCCATACCTTCAACAAACAGATACGGAAAGGGTAGACTCTACAAGCCATCGTTGGTGTTTTCACTCTTGGTTTCTACATCTATGAATGAACACATCAGTCCTCATGCATAGAATCACGTGATTTTACCTCATTTTCACTTATGTCCCAGATACATTTCTTTAAAAGGTGTATTATTATAATTCTGGTCCTGATCTCATATGTGCCCTCACTTGAGGTTGAATTCCTGTCTTCCCATCCCACCTAGTGTTTCCAAATTCCCTTTAACTTTCACTGAGGTCCCCCCGACTGGAAACAGCAAGTACACGGACGGCCTAGGGTACCCAACAGACATCACTCTCTGCTTGAAAACAGCGCTCTCTTCAGAAGGCCACGATCCGAAGCATTCTATAAACTAGAAGAAGAGGACTTCCCATGAAACGTTTTTGAAGTTCGATTAGTTTTGAGTTCAAGCTCATTTCACAGGGCAGACGTGGGCCCAGCCAGACTTGGAGCGCAGTTAAGTGGAGGCAGGGTCAGCTAAGACAGCATCGAAATGTTGAAGAGCTTTGGTGGAGCTCCACAGGGCCTGACAGAGTTTGATGATGCTGTTCAGAGTCCATTTGGGATGGATTATTAGGATTAAAGAACAGCAGAAGGCTCTGTGCGCGGTGCATTCTCCAGTGTCATTAGTAGATGAGAAAATTCAGCTGCTTATCTGGCTCTTGTTTCTAAAGATGGATTTAACCAGACCCACACTTCTCAAAGGTGATCTTCCTAACCTCTTCTTAATAAGTTACAGATCTCAAATTGCCCAAAATCCTGAAAATACCATTTGAAGTAAGTTGATTGATAATTATCATTTCCCCTATGTGTGCCGATATTTTCCACGGCAGCACAAAAAGCTATGGTACAGTTTCTTAATTACCCAGATAATCCTGTTTGCGTGTATTTTAAAACTATGAAGTGCTGGGTAATTATTCAATTCTTAATAGAAGGCAAATGGCAATGTAAACAATAATTAGGATGTGAGACAGACTAATGTGCTTCAAAGCAAATTGGATTTTTTTTCATAGTGTTCAGCATGAAGTCCCACAAAGCTAACAATTTAGAAGCAAGGCAAAAAAGGTGCCATTTTGTACATATTTCATGATGTTATCTCGTCACGTCTTGTTTCCGTGAGTAGCAGTGTGCCCCAATGAGGCTGGCTGTGCCCAAGCCAAATGTTTCCCTAACAATCGCTTCCCTGCTGTTTGACATTTGGCTGTCTCCTCCCAGGGCTCCAGATTGGTCCTTTGTCTGCTTTGGGTCCCAGGGGTCAGAGGTTAACAGAATACTGATTTCCTCCCATAATGCCATGGCAGGTAAATATGGGCCAACCTCAGGATCAGTTAAGACACGGCTCAGCGAGGAATGCTTTTCTCGGGGGCTTTTGTCCTAAAGAACTTCCCTGATTTGAGACGCCAACTTTCCCAGCTCCTGCTTTCCACAAGGGATCCTTCATTATCTGCGCTGCCTTCCCTTTCATGGGGCTTTTTCATTCACAACTAACAATGTATCCCCAGAAACACGCGACCCGAAAATTATGGACAAATCATTGCTCTTGATTAATTAATTTTACGTGTTTAAGATGATAGTACTTTGCCGTCTTTGCGTGGTTAATTATGTCTTGTAGTCTTATCTGTACTGTATGTTTCATTGGTGAGACAATAAACCGATGACAAAAGCAGCAGACAAAGATATTTTAATGATCGTGCTATTACCTCCCCCCTCCCTCTTCTTCCTCGTCTAGCCTTCATGGTGTGTTGCCAGTTGGAGGTGTAATTAAATGAACAATCCATTTTATTTTCCATTTTCATCATTTATGGAGATGTCTAAGCATTCATCAATATCAATGTTATTAATGTTTTGCATCAGTTTAATTACATCAGTCTTATTTTTTTTCTCCCGAGATTAATGTAACTCAATAGGTTACTGTCGAATTGGTTATGATGCACGCAGAGCCTTTAAAAGTTTAAAATACATTTCACACTTTCAGACTTGTTATTATCATCCATTAATTTTTAAGCCACTTTTCTGTATATCAGCTCCCCCGTCCGATTTGGCCAACATCCTTCACACTGCACTGTGAACTTGATGTTTCGATTCATTTGTTTTCCGTTTTAAGTGTTTGAAAGAGACCTCCCCACTTTGAAAAACAAGTTTCCTTTTCAAGTGTCCAGCTTGGCAATGACTGAAGCAGCCCCCGGGCAAATTACCATGTTAAAAGAACAGATCAATACCTTTCTGGCTCCTCCACCCTTCCTGCTCCCTTCCAAGGGGGAAGAGTTGTGAAGAACCCTAGGAGGCCCTTGACAGATGTGCCAGGAGCCTTCAAGAGGGTTGTCAATTGCTGAGTGGGGGACATTGACAGTTTGATCTAGTGCCCAGGCTGCTCCTCCACCGGCTCTGTCTGAAAGTGGATGCGGGAGGGACTGACAGCTTCAGGAAAGACTAGCAGTTTGTGTCATTATGGAGAGGATTAGAAGAAAAGCGTTGGGAGAAGTAAGAGATCAATACTGAGGCACGAGTGGACTGCACTCACCTTCAGCTGTTAGAGCACTCTGTTTTGTGACATTTAGCCTGTGCAGAGAGATTATTTTATGGTTTTTTTTTTAAGGGTTGTGTAAACCTATGCATAAGAAAAAAAAAAAACCCACTGATTTTTGAGAGCAGACTTGTAGGTAATTAACAATGTAACGCTTCCAGTACTTAAAATGTGAAGGTGCTAATTAACTAATGGAGAAAATTGAGATTTCATTCCTCTGTGTCTCCAGCTGAGGTGCTGGTGAAGACGTGCAGGTGAAGGTAGTATTTGAACATTTAAGTTTCCATTTGTAGCATTGCGTTTAGGAACTGTCTTTCTGTTTTATCCTAGAGATCAAATGTAGCAATAATTCAGGGCTACCTTAAAACGATATGAAATCGTGTTGTTATTTTAAGAAGGGAACTCATGTTGATGGAAAACAGAACCTTATGTTTTGCAAAGCGAAGGAAAGCATTTTAAAAAAGGGTCTGAAACACATTGTTTGAGGGTCTCAAATGGCGTTACTTTTATGAAGTTATCCCTCACAGGGCAAAAATGGCAACTGTACTTAGCTAAAATAAACTCAAGTACATAATTTATTCTAACTTTCATGAAGGATTCTGGGATGCTCTTCACAAAATGTTGTAGCTACGACAATTCTAATGATTTTTAAATGGCTAGAATTCTGCACTGTAATTTTAGAAATTATACTGAAACTTTAAAGAAAATGTTCATCATTAGATTTCTTATTTTTTCTCCTAGAGAAAAATAAAGTCATTTATTGAAGAAAAGTAATGTCTGATCTTGTAAAAATCAAAACCATTATTGCAACTTTAAAAAATAGATATAGTAAAAAGAACCCCTCTCCCAAAAATGGATTGTTGACTTTTATAGATAATGACTGAAAAATACAAACCATACCTAGTGAGTTTTTCCAATATTTTCCATTATATCTTCTAGCTGGTTATCACTGATCTACAGGAAAGCTATTGATTTTTGTATGTTTATCTTACATCCAATCCCTTTATTGAACTGTCTTGTGAATGCTAATAGATTTTCAGTTAATTCTCCAGGGTTCTCTAGAGAACTAATACTTTTGATGGCAAGCAATTATTGTTTCTCTTCTTTCCAAAAATTAGAATTCTTATTTCTGATCTTTATCTTTCAACATTGGTCAGAATTTTCAGGCTAGTAATAAATGACAATAATGTAGCTTGTGAGCACCTTTACTTTATGGCCAATTTTACTGGACATAATTTAAGTATGCTATGAGATATGTTTTCTTAATATCATATTACTAAGTTTTAAAAATTTCTTAGAACAAATTTTTAATTTGTTAAATTACTTCCAATATTTTTTTGATTTATGTGAACTTTGTGACTTGTTTCCTTTTTTGATATTGAATGTAATAGTAGATTTTTTTTCCCTGATAATAAGGCATACAGTGTCTTTGCACTTGTGGGGAAAAAATAACTTACAAGGTGGCAGTGAGTTTTGATACATAGATTCTTGAGTTCTTGTTGTTAATTGAAAACAATAAGTAAGAGCTGGAGCTTTGGAATAAGGACTGAATTTTAATCTCAGTTTTTTTTTACTTACAAGGTGATTGCACTAGGTAGTTAACTTTAGTACTTTGGCTTTCTACTCTGTAACATGGGAATAAGATACCTACCCCATAGCTATACTTAGGCCTAAATAAGACAATGTATGTAAGCCTCAGCTAGGAAGTGGCACCTATTCAGTGCTCAGTAAAGTGTAGATATTTTTATTTTATTTTGAAGCTTTTATAAATATCCCAAGTGATATTAGTCTACCTATTCTCTCTCTTTCTAACTTTATCCCTTTCTCTTTCTCCCTTCTCCTATTTTTGTCAAGTTTCAGTATTACAGTCAATTTGTAAAATTAATTATCATAGTTTTTCATTTATTAATTAATACTGTAGACAGTTAATGTACATGCTAACTAGCTCTTCGTAAGTTTGAGAGATTCCACCATGAAAGCTGACGCCGGACTGCGCATTTGTGATTGGGGCACTTTTTTGTGTATTTGCTAGACTTCAATAAGAAGCGCGGCAGCCACAATAAGAAGTGCGACAGCCACAGCATGAAAACTGGCCGTGGCACCTTGTTGAGTTGCTTTCCAAGTCACACAGATGGCTTTCCCAGCCCAGCATCGTAGACATGGTCTTTGACTTTGATTTGGGCTATTGCCAGCCTCTGCTGACTTGAAGGTAAAAAGCAAAGATGCCACATTGTTCCCACCCGTAATTACATTATTGAGATTTCTCATTACCTGGTGTAGATCTTAAGCATATACGTTAAGGGTAATGGGATCGTTAAACCTGGAGTTAGCGCGTAGACCTGGTTGAGCTGTCCATTAATCATGAGCCTGGCTGTTAATGAGAATCCAGTTGAGAAAATATTTAATATCCCATCAGCGAAAGCCGCATTCCACCGCAGAGTGGAGTGCAGGGCCTTGCTCTCCTCTCTTATCGAGAGAGAAAGAGAGAACGTGAATGACAGACCCACGTCTATAGAAACATCTGGTGCTCCTTCGAGCTGCAACTTGGACAGACTAATTTGTAATTTTCTTGTCTATTGGTTTTGAGGATGGGCAAGTTTTATTTTTCACTTTGAATTATTCCGTGGGCCATGGCAGACAGAAGGCAGACCAGAGGACCGATATTGCCTCAAGATAAGGAAGGGCTGTCCGATATTTCCAACCAGACACGATAGAGGGCGACGCCTTTTGAGACAATGAGCTGGCACTTCTGTGGAGCCAGTGTCTGCCCTGGCCAGTGACCCCGGGCCGTCTCACTGCATCAGTGAGATCTCAGAGGCTGTGTTTCTCAAAAGGAGCACCCTTGTGGTGGGCAGGGCGATTCTTTCTTGAGTAACATTTATCAAATATAATGGGTCTGTCCTGTGCACGGCAGGCATGCACATTGCAAGGCTAGTCCTGGGGTGCCGAGTGCCAGGTGGCATCCTCCAGCCCCTAGGACAGGCCAACACCTCCCCCTTTTTTCCCAGGACATTGACAAATGCCTCAGAAGTAGGTACTCATCTCAACTGTGAGCTTCTAGACTAGAAAACTGTAAGATTGCTTGCAACTCTAAGATGGGTATTTGATTCCTTATTTTAAATATTTTGTATTTTCTGTAGGTAGGTCATGTAGGCCTAGGACCTTGTAGCACAGAAAGGATGGAGAAGCTCTTCAAACCATCCCAGATGCCAGCTTCTCTATTTTTATTTTTCTTAAATCTAAGTGTATGCCATGGCATCTCAAAAATGGTTTCATATTTTCCCCCAACAGACACCAATTAAAGGAGATGGTAAATATCTTTTGGAAGAAATTATTAATGTTTTATGAAAGTATCTGTCATTATGAGCATCAACCAAGGACACTTGGCTTTAATGTCTTTGGTCCTAAAACAGACTTATAAGGCAAATACTGTTATCCCCATTTTACAGTTGGGAAGGCTGAGGCATGGAAAGGTGCTTAAAGCCATGCAGACTATTCGAGATGACCTGAAGCCAGGTGGTCTTGGCTGGCTCCAGCCTCCACAGCTGCCAACTCTATCCTGTACTTTCTCTGGGGAAGAACCATTAGTAAGAAAAATCTCTCTGCTAGTTAACTGAGGACATGGGATCCATGTATTCTTACAAAGTAAGAATACTTAAAATGCCTGAATTATAGAATTATATAAACCAATGCCCTATATTTACTGCCAGTAGGTGGCCTTTATATTATTTCAAATGGCCTTGCCAAGAGCAAAAAGGGACTTTCCAATTATTAAGGCTGAAGACTTTGTCACAGAGTGTGTTACTGAGCCTACTGTTCTTATTTCGACTCTGTATCAGAGCAGAGAGGAAGGTTAAAGCATAGAGCCAAGTTTATAAAAGACAGAGCAGCAGCTCATCCTTAGCAGGAGGCCAGACTAACCCAATGAGAACTTTCTGATCTGTGCAGTGAATCCAAGGATATTTGGGAGGAAAACCAATCTAAAAAGGGTTAACGTTAATAATCTCTACACCATGCACATGTTTGAAAGCTGATTCAGTTAGAGTATTTCATTGCAAATGTGAGCAGAAAGAAACGGCAATGAAACCATTGGGAAGACAATTCATTTCAGAGAGAAGGGGGAAAAACATGGGGGCAGGGAGGGGGGTAAACAATTGCCAATGGCGGGGTGTGTCCCCTCCTTTGGGACCCGTACATCCATCCTGCCCTTTCTCCATTGTGTCGCTATGTTGTATTTTCAGTGGAAATGGCTCACCTTTCAGCACCAAAACCAGTTACACTCTGAATTGTCAGATTATATTAATCATAAAAATGTGTCCTACTTTTTGAGTCTAAGCCACTTAGAATGATGTTTTCCGTTGAATGCAATACAACCATAATTAATAAAGGAGGTGGTTACTTTAACCTGACAAGTCTTTTAACATGCGAAGTAGTCTTCTATACACAAATGTCGCAGGTAGGGACTGTAATGTGTGTGCCCACACTGGGTAGTTACTCTCCCAAAAGAAGTCTTTATAGTCCTGTAAACAAAGGCATCGTCTTGGAGGCCATTTGTTCTTCTTTCTCCACCTGGTGGCAGAGTGTCCTAGTTTGGGCTCCATTGCCGACCGAGGCAAAGGCACGGGTCCCGTACCGAGGCTGTGTGAAGTGGGGGACATCTCCCTTCTCAGAGTGGGGGACTATTCATGTTGGAAGCACTTTAGATTTCCTTTCTTTATAGTCCATGCTTTTCTTCTTACATGTTAGGAAAATGAGGCTCAGATCCATAAAGTCCAGAATAAATTGATAAGACTGGTGCCGGAAGTCTGAAATTTTACAGTCTTGCCTCCTTGGTCACACTAAAGGGAGAAGAGGCCCAGAAAAGATGTGGGTACCAAGGCAAAGTAGCATCTCCTTAGTTTGGAAGTTGGCCTTGATAACCATACTCCATGTGCTCAAGCCTGCTCCCAATTTAGGGCTTCTGAAATGAGATTGAATTTGGTGCTTGATTGTATTCTTAGGGCTTCAGCAAACTGTTTTCCCCCTCGTATGGGCTTGAAATCCCTGAGTATACTGTGCCTTTTTCTGTCTACATCAGTACATCCTGAGGTCTTCCTGTCTTTCCATGTGCTGTTCCCTTCGCCAACAGTTTGTAGCCTAAGGGAGTGGACAGCCCCGTAAAAAACGTTTGTAACGTGATAGGGAAATTAGCTCAGAGGGGGACCTGGAGGAGGGAGGTGTTGAGTCCCATTGGGGATGAGATATGAAGGAAGATTTTTGGAAAATTCAACAGTATCGAAGAGCAGCTGACTTCAACAGTGAATAATTCTTAAGCGTCTACTGTGCCTAGTCCTGCAAAGGCAACTATGCATTTGGCATGAATCCCTGCGGGGAACACAGAGTGGCTGTGAGACATAGGGTGTGCGTGAGAGGGAGAATTTTGAGTCACTTCTAGGTTTTAGGCTTGGTCCAATATTCTTAGATTAAGGAAATCCTACAGGATGAGATAATGTTTAAGGGATGCTGGTTTGGCATGGCAAGATGAAGGTTTATCTTAGTGTATAAATGTGTAATATATGAATGACTGGGAGTGCTGGTCTAGGAAGGGAGATGATCATACATCTACTTTGCTGTTCGATTCTGTACTTGACTTTGCAGAAAAGTGAGTTTTGAGAGGCGTTGGCATGATACTCTGGGAAATACCTCAGTCAGCTTGAGTTACCCTACCAGAATGCCATAGACTGGTGGACTTAAGTAGAGATTTATTTCCTCACATCCTGGAAGCCGTAAGTCCGGGATTAAGGTGCCATAGGGTTGGTTTCTGGGCATAGACAGTCGCCCTCACACTGAGTCCTCATGGCATTTCTCTCTCAATGTGTGTGGTAAGGGAGAGGTTTCTGGTGACTTTTCCTCTCCTCACAAGGACACCAGTTCCACACAGTTAGGGCCCCACCCCTGCAACCTCATTTCACCTTAGTTCCTTCCCGAAAGGCCCTGTCTCCAAATGCAGTCACACTGAGGGTCTGGCTTTCAACATATGAGTTTTCAGGGGGACACAATTCTTTCCATCACAGGAGGTGAAAAATGCCTTTCCTTTGTTTAAAAAAAGACATGTGAATGTGTGCCCGATAATGGAGACATAGCCTTTGTATCAAGGTTTCTGTCTTCACGTCTTACAGTGTGTTGGCTCATGTGGATTTTCAAGAAAACGGTGTGGCTTGGTGGCCTAGAGCTTGGGCCCTGAACCAGGGCTCTTCGGGCCTCTTCCAGGAGCGTGGCTCTTGTGCAAATTACTCAGTCCTTCTTATTACTAATCTCTTGTATTTCTCATCAGTAAAATGGAGATGCTGTTACTTTTAATTTTGCCGTATAGTTCATATGGTTCGTATACATATTATTGATACATTTATTATGTCTTTGGTCAAAGAAAATAATTTAATATATTTTTATTTCCCCAGTTTAATGCTTTACTAGGCTATAGTATAGTCAGAGCCTCAGTAATTTTACTCTGTGCATAGTTGCTAAGTATAGCATGGGAAACCCAGGTATGGTTACAAACCGTGTTAAGGGAACTAATGAATAATGAAGTTATCTAGTTAAGGGGAAAAAAAGAAAGAAATTCATACTGTTCATAAAAAAGGTGGAAATATAAACAAGTAAAAAAAATTAAGCAAAATCAGATGTGTATCACGACCTAATGAGAGCCATGCTTATCCTTGGCTTCTGCACTTGCAGACTTCTCTGATGAGGATGTGCACACACACGCACATGCACACACGCTCTCATACTAAAGTATTGATCATGCAGCATGATCATCAAATCTTTCCACATCAAGAAACATAACTTTATAACGTTATTTTTAATGGCACAAATTTTCTGTTGCTTGAATATACCACAGTGTTTTTTCCAGCTATCCTCTGTTCTGTGATACTGAGGTTGTTTTCAGTTTGGTCCTTTTAATAATATTGCCCTGAATATTCTCACAGCAAAATCTGCAAATATTGCCTTCGTTATTTTCAAATAATTGGTGGGTTGAAATATACACGATTTTAGAGGCTTTGATACTCTGTTTTGAGATACATGCTTACTTACCTAAGCCCGAAACAATGAGGGATAGCGCACTTCTGGTGACATTACACGTTCATTTTCTTGCAGTGCTCATTAGTGGTCTGAACACCAAGTGGGGGGCGTTTACTCACTAGCCCTTACCTGTGGGAAAACTTCTTTTAAGGATTTTGCCAACAAAGCCTTCATTTTCATTCTAAAAATCAATGAATTTTTATGCTTGTTTTAAACAAATGTAGGATTCTCTGACTGCCTGTGACAGCTGTAGACAGCTACCCTGTAATGCAAAGGATAGCCTGTAATAGAAAGGGTTATATCTTATATCATTCAGTCACCTGGTGTAAATTCTTACCTCTGAATCTACTGGAAGTTATCCCTCCCCATATCTAAGGAGCATCATTTCTCTTAACACCTGGGGAACCGCTGCCTTTCAAAAAGACATTGTTAAAGTAAGCGAGCATGATGCGACTGATTGTCTTTATATAATTGCTTAGACGCTGTTGTCCTACAGGCGTACAGGATGCCCCGGGATTTCACCAGCTGCAGGGAAAACGACTTCACAGACTGTGTGTGAACTTACAACACCTACACACGCAAACCAGGAGATCGAATCCCTGTGGGGTTGGCTAATTCGCCTTCTTTATGAGTTAAACACGTTGATTGCTGTGACCTTAGAATTCATCTTGTTACACTCCAGAGCTCAGCCACCTTTAAACTTGGCTACCCAAGTGCTTGTACTAGCTTTATCTCCCAGGACCACTTATTCACCATACAATTATTAATTATCCAATTTGCTTTTTTCACCTTCCCCCTTCTTAAAACAAATTAAACGTCTTGCAAATTATTTTCCCAGTGGCATGGACAGTATGTAGGAAAATGCGTAATCCTTTCTGTCCTGCCTTCCTTTGCTCTTTCTGCCTCACTCTTTCTCAGGAGAAGAATCCTGTCCGCCCTGGCTCTAAACTGGAAGACCTTGTCACTTGGAAGTAGGATAGAGTCTCCAAGGACAGTGGATGTGTTTCCTTGAACTTAAAACATTCTCTCTGATTTCTGCCACGTGTCTCTTAGCAGTATGGAAAGTAAAAACATACTCTTTTTAACTTTTTTCATTAAACAAATTAACACCTTATTCATGAAACTAATTCCACTCATTATAGACCATTGGGAAAATGCAGGGAAAGGAACACGCTCACACACAAAGAGAACCTGAAGTTCTATTTGGGAACATCATGGCCCCTATTCTTGGGCTTCTTGATCTGCATGCCTAAGTACAGAACAGTTCTTCTCTGCTTGCCTGGTGGAGCTGGCCCTTTCCTTCCCTCCACCCATGCAGGTGAAGGGGATGGTTCTTGGTAACCTCAGAGTCAGCCACTTGCTGGGACGGGATTGGCTTTGCTGTTGTAGGCTGCATTCCTGTCCTGTTTGGGAAGAGTACTGGCATCTACATGCCTGTGGTGTTACAACTTCCCACACACCATTATTGGCCCAGACACTACAACCGCTTCTGTCTCTCTTTCCAGCTCCGCATTCCAGTTCCCACTAGAACCAGCACCTTTGGCTGTTAACGCCAACATCCTCTATGAATGAACTTGCCCTTCCCTTCCCATAGGCTTCTGCACACTATTTCTCAATCCCACGGAATCTTGTTCTGAATCAGCAGGAACTTGATTTGAATGTGGGTCGCTTACCTGACTTCCCATGGGGTGCTTTCTTAGGACCCCCTAGTTGCTCTGTTTTCTGCCCTCTAACTGGAAAGCCCACAGTCTGATGTTGTCCCGAATCAAGACTTTGTTCTCCACTGCCTTGTGGATACTAATTTGGCTCTACATCAGTCCGTTTGGCTCTAGTCCTCCAGATACCAGTTACTTCCTATCCCCCTCTGTTGCCTAAGGCAGTGAGGTTCCTACAGGCCTGGCCGTTCATCCATCCAAGATAAGCAGTAAGCTCTGTGCCCTGAACGGTCTTTAAGCGAAAACTAGGGGGAGTTTTTAGTAAGAGAAGCTTCCGCAATATCCCTCACTGGGAAGAAAGACTGGAATAACTGCTCTGGGCCCTTATAATGCTCAGATTATTATGATTCAACAGTAAGGGCCCTTCCTACGTACAGATTCAATAAAAACTCTCTCACTGTCTCCTCAGTCCTGTACGGAGAGCAATATTTGTTTGATACAGATCTAAGGCTTTATGGTGTGCCCATCAGATGTAAAATCCAGTTAAGAGAGACCCTATCCATACCAAAAGAGGAAAAAGTAGTAGGTTGATAAAAATTGGCCTGCGTGGACACTTAAATGCATTGGTCAAATTATTAAAACGGGTCCCTTTGCCTTCGTCTGATGTTAAGACAGCGGAGGAAGGTGACTTCCTGCCCCGGGCTTGTTTGTTTTGCCCGTGGAACCTTGAGCGACCGCAAGCACGGCAGCTGGGTATTTTGCTTTGAATGGAGACATTTATTGAACTAACTAAGAAATTGTCTGGTAAAAGTGGAGTGTTAGTAAATGAAGTAGTATTGGGGCGTAATAACAAACCTGTCCTCCTCTCTCTGCGCCCCTCCTGCCAACCTGTCTAGCCTTCAGTGTGCAGGTGGGATGATGTCGTTAGGATAGGCTACATACAGGGTAGGGCAAAAGTGGGTTACAGCTGTGAGCATGTGAAGCACAGAGTTTATTCTTATATTCTTATGTATTCATTATTGTATTATTTTCTCCTTTTTTAAATATTTTATTTATTTCTCTTTAGAGGGGAATGGAAGGAGAGAGGGCGAGAAATATCAATGTGTGGTTGCCTCTCATGCATCCCCTGCCAGGAACTGGCCTGCAACCCAGGCATGTGCCCTGGCTGGGAATTGAACTGCGGTTGTTTGGTTCCCAGGCCTGCGCTCAATCCACTGAGCTACACCAGCCAGGGCTAATTATTGTATTATTTTCCACGCAAACAACCATAAACCTAATTATGCCCTGCCCCGATGTATAGGCCAGGATGATAAATCTTGGTAAACCTGAGCATCAGTCACGTGACACCCCTACTCTGAAACCGCCCTGGCTTTTCCAGGCGGCCCTGCTGGGAAAGGTGGTCCAGGCTCCTCCTTTCTTCAACGTGTCTTCCGTGCTGTAAGCATCCGGCCGCTGGGCCTGGGTGCACCGTGTCGCCATCCTGCCTGTCACAAATGCGCACATTCTTCATGGCCCTGTTCAGGCAGCATGTTCCCCTCCCTTTGAATTTCCACAGGGGTTTTGATAGTACTCCCAAATGTCACTTACATTCTCTATTAACATATTCTTACTTGTAGAGTGTTAGTTAGGGGGTATATGCCTCACAACTGGTTAACAGTCTGACTTCAGGCAAGTCAATTAGTTTCTCTGTGCATAGTTTATTTGTATATAACATGCAGATAACAATAATAAGCCCATCGGGTTGCTGTGTGGATTGAACATACACATACTTGTAAATAAACTGTGCTTGGAGTATAGTAATTACTCAGTAAATAACAGCTCACTCCGTAAAAAGTACTCGCTCTTACTACCGCTGCTACTACTGCTCCTGGGTTGCAGCCCCGTGTCAGGGCTCTGAGCTTGGCGAGAGGGGGTCACGCTGTGCTTTGGACTCCACTTCCCCCCTTTAGCTGACACTCTTACTCGGTGCACAGCCTGGACAACTGTATATGGCAGGTTAGTGCCAGGATCTAGGCTCTTCCAAGGGTAAGTCTGTATTCCATTTATCTCTGCATCCCTTATAGGGCCCGAACCAAGAGAGTACACAGTTTTATTCTCTCCTATGCGATCATAAAAATGAATGAATAAACAAATGGGAAGAGAAAAGTGTCACTGTGGCTTTGTTCATTGGTCAGCGCTCCGTTGATTTTTGAGGCACGCTCAGACTGTGTCATGTATTTTCAGGGGGGAACCAGCATTTGTCATCATCTTCTGCAGTACTGGGCATGTCGTACATTTAAAGAGTATAATTGAGGCTGAATTTCTCTGTGGGTTTATTTACTAGATCCGAAAGTGACTTCAACTTTTAGCACTTATTTTATTTGCCAGCGGAAACTCTTGGGTTTAGTCAAGTGCCAAGAGAAGAAGTTAATCATCTGAATTATGTGGGTTTTGGCAAATCGCTCTTTCTTTTTAGGGGGAAAAAAAGAACGTTATGTCTTCATCTCCCTTCAGCAAAACCAACTGATGACATTATTAAGAATAAAACTCTGTTAATTAATCTAATAGCTCTAGGCGGCTAATCAGTCTAGAAAAGTGACATTGCACAGAATATACTAGTTACTCTTATTGCATATCATTGATACATAATTCAATTGATTTTCACACTTTCTACATCCCATACTGAAATACAGCTTTTGTCCTGTCACTAGATTGGAATTCTTTGACAATACATTAACATGCCAAAAAATAGCATTACACTCGGGAATAATGTGGAAATAAATTACAGGTAGACCTGTATCCATCCCTAAGGACATTTTCATTTGTGTCTTAGACTAGAAGACTTACCGCACTACTCACACATCTATGTCGATTTCGGTCCAGTGTGTTTGGGGCTTTTAGTTCCATAAATTCCTCCTTTCATGCTTGCTACATGCACAGCCCTTGGTTTTTTGCTGAGCAGTGAGTATGCTTACACAGAAGTCTGCATGAACCTGAAGTAGAACATGATTTTGTCAAAGAACAATGATGGAGACTTCCATGCAAATGATCCTGGAAAGTCGGCACTTTGAAGGTTTTATAGGATTATTAGAATATAGGAACTTCGGGGAACTGGCTTCTTCAAAATGCATTATACCTTCTTTTCAAATGTGCTTAGTTCTGGACAATTTTGTCTGTTGAGGTGGATTTAATTTTGGAAGTCAAATAAATCGTAGACAAGGTTGTTGATAAATACAATCGGTCATGCCATGAAACATTGTTTTTAGTCAAGAACAATAAGAGACCGCAAAGTAACAGGCCTTTTTCATGAGTAACTTTTAGCTTGCTTTGAATGCAGCTTCAAAAGCAGTATTTGGAGCATTGGTAACCTTCGGGAACTAAGGGCGCGGTAGGTCTACAGCGTGCTCGGACTGAGCGGTCAACCTCCGAGTGAAGGTGGGCTTGCTTTGTTCCTGCCAATCCTCGGAGCCTCTAACTGAGTCTGACGCTTAGTTGCTACTGAAATGAGGAGTGAACAAATGCAAGCATGAATGAATAGTCACAGCAGTTCACAAATGTACTCCAAGACCCCTGGCATATAATGGCTTATCTTTTTTCCCCCCTGGCCTTCGTTTCCATCATTTGTGTTAAGATTGCCCTCCCCTTACTCCTGGAGAATATGACTCTGTGCTAAGCACTTTACTTTCAGTACTTCATTGTAGCACCACAATAACTTGGTGAAATACTGGCTATCACTCTCCCCTTTTCATAGGTGAGGACACTAAGGCCCAGAGAAGTGAAGCAATGTGCCTAAAGTCGCACAGCTAGAAAATGAGGAGTCTGTTCAGCCTGCAAAGTCTGACACCCACAACCGAGCTTCTGAGCGTCCTGCCACTGCATCGTTGTTCTTATTTGATACAGGTTCTCACATTTTGCTCTCAATCATTCTAAACTGAGGATATTATAACTCTCTTTCTGAGATTAGGGAGCTGGCCAAATTTCATCCTATAAAAGGATTTTCTAACTTAGGAATTAATGGAGATTTGGGGAACTCTCTTTCAAGAATACAAGGGTATACAGCAGGATATCCCAAGGCAAGTAATCTGCAGGTCAGACCTCCTTGAAAGACTCAACACTAGTACACCAATGAAAAACTAATTCCTCCTCTAAAGCCCGCGCTCCCCAAAGGAACTACAGTCTTCACCGTAGGATGGAAACACTGAACTGCTAACCTCTGTTCTGAAAGGTACCCCGGGATCTGACTAGGGACAAGTCCTCTAATCAGCTTTCTCACATAAATTTTATCATCTTGAAAAGAATCAGCTGGGATAGGCCATCTACAGGAGTGTTGAAATGTGTGATAGGGCAATAAGTGTTATTTCCCTGTAGATCAGGAAAATAGAGCCTATGTTGACTGGAGGTATCTGGAAAGGCTTCTAAGGAGAAGGGAAACTAGATAGAGTGTAGATAAATAAAGGTGGTAGAATAAGAAGGCCATCTCCTGAGCCTGGAATGTGGAGTTAGCCTTCTTGCCCTGGGGCTGAGGAGACTGGGTTTTCGGAGGACTTTGAAGGGCAGAGGAGAGTTAGGGCTCTTCCTCTGGGCAGTTTCATCAGATAGTCATTGATACACTGGCCCCTGAGAGCCTTTGATCTTGGACAATTCTAGGTCTGTCATTCAACCAAAGGGAATGTCTCATTGATAGGAAGGTTTGTAATGTTTACTCAAATCTTTGTTCTGTCACTTCAGGCATGAAGGAGAAAGATAAGGAGAGCTTCAGAGTAAAGCTGACTTGAAGGTTCTATTTAAAGGATGATTGGATTTATTTAAACAAAGGAGAAAATAACAAATCAGTCGTTTGACGAGCAAAAAACAAAAAAACATCTCCCTTGATTTGGTGTCATTGTTGCTTTATTACCTTGTAGATGGGTGATTTAGAATAGTAAATAACTGATGATGGTGTTTATTTAGGTTTGGGATTTGAAACTGTTCTAGAAGTTCTGCACATAGTTTTTTGTTTTTGTTTTTTTTTTTTAATGTGTGAGAATGGCGCAGTGTAAGTGGGGGCAAGAAGATTGCTTTCTGGGCTCTTCTCTGATGCTGGACCCAAAGTTTCCAAACACCAGTTTTCTATAGTAGAATTCTTTGGGGTGCTTGCTACACATTCAATATTTAAGGTCACATCCCTAGAATTTTGAGTTCTGAGTTTGTGATCTGAATTTTTAACAAGCCGCGCTCAAAATCGTTCTGGTTAATTTAAGTATTTGGATCCCACATGTGAATCGTCTGCTGCCCATCCCACTAACTTCGACTCTGGTAGACACAGAACTCACAGTGATAAGCTGGCCCCCTTGCTAAATATAAGATCAAAGAAAGAAAATAGTGCTGCTTGTTCTTTTTTAACCTTGTTGGAATAGGAAGGCCTATGGATCTGAGAAAGCGCACTGTCTGCGCTGGTGTGTGCCAATGATGTCCCCCCCAGAGAGACAGAATTTACCCTGTATCACATTTTGGGGGTCGGATGCTGTAAGTAGTTTACTGTTCTGCAAAAAAAAAAAATAGATCATGTAGATAATCAAGTGAAGAACAATTGTGTCTACTGAAGAGATGTGCATAATCTATGTCTTTTCTGCTGAAACTTTTTTTTGGGTGGGAGAAGTAGTTGGAATACAACTACACAGAAGTGAAAGCCCGTCCAGTTGGGTTACAAAGATGAAATTATCAACTAAATGTGGCAGACCTAGTAGAACAAATAAGAACCAATTAGAAAGTTATCAACTGTTGAGATTTTTAGACGGAGCCACAAATTGATTTGGGGTTCCGGGAATAATCACGGACAGCCTGGAAGTGGTTTGTTCTCTTCCTTGTAAAGGGTAGGGAAGTTCACATGAGCCCAGCCGCTGCAGCCAGACCAGGGAAGAAGGCCATTCTGAGCTATCAGGCACCTGCATTGGAAGACAGATTTTCCAGGAGGGAGATCCTTCCTAGGTACCACTATTACACCTGGCAACATTTGCAGGTAAAGAGTCTTGGCATTTTCTGGAGTTAGTGTAGCCTTTTGGTTAAAAAGAAGACTTGTTCAGAGACATCTTCCAAAACCACTGGTGGGTATACCTGGAACACCTATGGTTTGTTTATTACCTAGTGGTCTGTTTTTGCACAAATTCCTGCTCTAGTAAACGTGATGCCATTTATTCTCCTCATGGGCCATTCTCAAATCATTCTTTTAGTGACCCTTATAAAGATATCGGTTAAAACGCTCCATAAGGAACTTCTTCAAGAGGAGTAGTTAGATTGACCTTTGCGATCAAATCACCAGTAGAAAACAGTGGGTGCCCCGACTAGGGCTCTTCTTACATGTATACGTTATTTACTTAGCTATGAACCCCGTGGTGTCCCAGAGGTGTGGGAACAGGGGTCTCACAAGAGACCGTTGCCCCTTCTCCTCTGGTGTGGCTCCACTGGATCTCTGAGTATGGCTTCGAGTTGACCAAGAGTTGGAAGTTACTGTGAAATGGTTCTGTAGAAAACGCTGTTTGGATTTTCACAGGGGCCTGACGTTTGGTCCAGTCTTGACAACCCCAGTGCTACCTCACGGGCATGTTTTTGACGGAGTAATCACAAAAGAAAATGTCAGAATGCCTGTAATCGCACTGGTTTCTTCAGAAGAGACACCATCCCAGGGACTAGTATTTTCACATACTCTTTGAAATTCTATGAACCGGAGCTCGTTCAGTGGGTTTTCATCTGTGCGTCAGGAGCCGTGTTGACTCCAGGAGTCACAGAGGGGTACAGACCAGGGTTTCGTCATCTATCCTTCGGGGACATACCTTTGAATTTATGCATTGAATGCATTGGCTTTCCTTCGCCCTCACACTCACCAGCCCCCTTCGTCAGGAGCGATTCTGTATCCATTACTGATACGCATGGGGTAGCGGGGTAGTCACTACCACTGCCTCCAATGCCTCTTTCAAAAATTAGCAAAGGTTTGTAAACAGAAATAAAGAAACCAAATCAAAAGAAGGTGGACCAGACTTAGGATTTGTTGTATCATTTTGAACAGAAAAATGCCAGTGTTTGGAGATGTACACAGCTGCCCTCGCAGGATACATAATGGGTTGGTTGTAAGGCAAGTACACACACGTACAATGGAACTTTCTTGTAGTTTACATGCCGAGGCCCTTTGTGTGGCTCATGTGAGATGTAACAGGCAACTTTGACGCGGCAGCTTTGGCTTTATCTCTGGTCTCCCGGAAGCTCGTAAAACGGCTCAGAAATGTCTACTTGAGCAGGAGCTGAGAGTTACTAAACCACCTTGATGATGCACAATCGGGACTTTCGTTAATTTGCCTACTTAGCAAAGTAAAGGTGGCCTCCAGTCAGAAAGACTTGTTAAATCTCAGCTGATCCGTTTTTCTCATCTTTCAATAAGATACATTTAAATATCTCTGTGACACTCGATCCCATGTACGAAATTGCCCTTACAAACACCGGAATATGTTTGGTTTGTCTGAGTCGACCCTTTTGAAAGAACACTGGCCACTCCCTTGATAAAGGAAAAAAGTCACTGATGCAGCCGGTGGCCCTTGCTCCTGACACAGTTTCACTGGGAAATTTGGCACATGGCGTCTCCTCATTAACTCCTTTCGTTCGGCAAACCCTTATCATCAAAGCCTCTGCTTCTCCGAGAGAAAAGTCAAGCTGTGGCCTTCGCACACGTACACGATTCTGTCTGGTTGGCATGGCTGTCATGTAAAAAACAGAAGTAAAACAGACATCTAGATAAAGTGATTTTGTCTGTACCCAAGCACACGGGCATTGCTTGGACCAGACGTAAATGTGCTGTAGATAGATGGATATAACTGCTGTGTAATTGATATCACTTTCCTTCTCGTACAGCAGTGAAGGCAAAGGGTGTCATCCAGAATCAGCCCTGAGTTAGAAGGCAGATGTTTGCCTAGGAAATAGATTTGCGTATTTTTCCTTTATATATCATGGTTTGGTCCTGAATTAGAATATCTTTTGGTTTTCTACATCCATTTGTGACGACTCTGAAATTCCTGCCTGCAGAACCGCCAGGAATTTTGTAAAAATTATATAGTACAAAAGTTCTTTGAAGGAGGGCTTTGCATCCCAGGCATACTAGCTCCTTAAGCGGAGGAAGTACGCGTGGCTTTGGCAAGCAGAAACAGGTCGAATGCTCTGAAGAATGTAAGAAATGATCAGCACTTCAGAGGCAATGAGGTGGTTGATCTATTACTCTATACCAGAGTAAGAAATGCCCAGTATAAACATTTCTAACTAGATTGCGGTGTTCTGAGCTTATCTCCGAAGGAAAGCTTAACACCAGTGTTTGAATTTTGCAGTGTCAGTACTGAGCATAGTTAGAAGCCCTTGTCGGCCTTTTCTAGTAATAATTCTTGCCTCACTGTACTTGCCTGCGTGTTCTTGGAACATATTTGAAGCCACTGAAGCAGTGCACCCTGACTTTTAACAACTACGTTTATTGAGATGTAATTGGCATAGCATCGCATTAGTTTTAGATGCACAACATAATG
>PVKM010017735.1:0-25666 GCA_004027735.1 Carollia perspicillata
TGGGCACAATTTGCTCCAAATCAGTACACTTCATGGACTGATCAAAGGGTTGCAAAACAGGGTGGATTACGGTGGTGGCTTAGCACAAATGCACAGAGTGAACAGTGCAGGCTGCACAGTGCTCTGAGGGCGTGGGCTCGAAATTGGGCATCCGTGATTATTGTAGCCCAGACTGAGGCCACATCCTTTCAGAACCATAGGGAAGGAATAAAACAGAACCCAGCACCCCTTACCCCGTTGCCTGCAGGATCCAGAAAGACCTGCAAAACCACCTTGGCAGCTTTAAAATCAGCAGGATGCTTTTTTTTTTTTTTTTTTTTTCAAGAATAAGACCTGGAGCTGTGAGTAAACCAGAGATGGATCCAGAAAGAAGTCAAAAGGTGAACACTGACAGCTGAGACAAATTTCACTTTGCTCTCCTTCAGAACTTGCATGTTTTTTTTTTTTTTTAATTTCTCTTCTTTCCATTCATTTGGGTTTTTTCTTTGTTTTTATTGTTTGGTTTATTTTTCTTTCTCCCTTTCATATTTCATTTTAATTTTTCTCCTTTTACTTCATTCCTATTCCAAATTACACACCATTCTTGGTCTTTTACTTTTTATTCTTTTTATTCAGATTCTATATTTATCATACTATTGTTATTACAAATCCCACACAGAACCCTTCCCTCGTCTTAATCCACTTCACCATCTTCCTGAGATTTATTACTGTTGTGGCTAACTTTATTTTCTCTCACACACCATACCAAGTTTCTATTCCTTACTCTCACTATTTCTCCTCCATCTGACCTCACATAAGCACTCTTTCTTAAGTCAGCTCACATTCTTTTTCCCCACTAATAAGTCTTATTTCTTTTTCACCTTTTATAAACAGTGACTAGTTGGGTAAAATAGCATGGTTATCATTGTGCTTCACCAAAGAAACTCTTACTTCACTACTTGTTTGTACTTTAAATCCCATAGAATACTCTCCTGCTAT
Source organism: Carollia perspicillata (assembly GCA_004027735.1). Lineage (NCBI taxonomy): Eukaryota > Metazoa > Chordata > Mammalia > Chiroptera > Phyllostomidae > Carollia > Carollia perspicillata. The sequence continues at coordinate 979 of PVKM010017735.1, forward strand.
CTTACTCCATTTTGCCTTGCTCCTACCCCTGATCAGTTGACAGAGGAAATTTTATTTCATGGTTTTTCTCTCCCCCGCACTTTCCCTGCCCCCATCTCAACCTGGGTTTTGCTCCTTGCTCTTGTTAGTTTGCTTCTCCCATCCTCTTGAAATCGTTTTTCTTTACTGTAGACATCTCATATTAACTTTTTGCTAATCTACAATATTCTTGTTCCCATTCTACCTTTATTAAACTACATTCAGCTGTCATTGCTATCAAACCAGCTGTGGTTTTTCTGCAATTTAATCCATTTGTCCATTACCTTTTCAATTTTACTTCAAATTTCATAGTAAACTCTTCCCTCTTTTTACCCTATTGTTCTCATTGCCCTTTTGTAATTTACTTACATTGTAAATTTTGCTCTCTCCCTTTCTTCGCCTCAGTTCTATCCCAACTCCTATCAATTCTCCCTCTTACCACTCAAAAAAATGTTCCCCACTTTTAGTCATTTCATGTTTCCTTTGTCATTTCTTGTAATATCCACTGTCTCTCATAACCTTCATTAATTTTAGTTTGATTGCAATAGAGAAGACTCCTAATGTGCTAGGGGGTTAATTTTTCTGGCATAGGTTTGATTGTCTGCTAATACTGCTTTGTTAAGCAACACCTGTACAAAAGCATACAAGACAAGGTGGGAGTTGTGAACAACAGTAAACTCACTGAAGGAGAGAACCCATCAATAAAGGAGTCACCAATAGGTAAAGCCCAAGTAAAACAAGAGAGGCCACACAAACAGAAGAAAGGGCAACACTACAGCATGCAGACAAGGATATCAAAGAGACAGCACCACTGAATCCCACAGAGCCCCTACCACAGATGTTCACCCTGTGAAGACAGCTGGCAAAGCAGAGCACTGGGGAGCACAGAAACAAACAAAGGGAGTCACATAAGTGGGGAGACAAAGAAACAACCCATAATCAAAAAGAATAGAAGACTGCCCAGTAAAAGAGCTAAATAAAATGGAGGCAAGCAAACTATCAGATATAGAATTCAAAAGGATGATTATAAGGATGCCCACGGAACTCCATGACAACTACAAGGAACTGAGTGGGAACTACAACAGGATGGAAAAGGAAATAAAAACTATAAATAAGAACCAGGAAGAAATGACAAATGCAATATATGAAATAAAAATACACTAGAAGGAATTACAAGCAGGCTGGATGAAGCACAGAAGCAAATTAATGAGGTGGAAGAGAAGGTAGAAAGAAATACTCAGGGAGAGCAGCTACACAAAAAAGACTAAAAAATATGAAGATAGCTTCAGGGAGCTGCAGGATAAGAGGAAACAACAAAATTCAAATCATATGAATACTAGAAGGAGAAGAAAAGGAGCAAAGGATAGAAAAACCTGTTTGAAAAAATAATGACAGAAAACTCCCCTCACCTGGAGATGGGAAAAGCCACACAAGTTCAGGAAGCACAGAGGGACCAAATCATGATGAATCCAAACAGGCCTCCTCCAAGACATATAATAGTTAAAATGCTAACTTTTAAAGACAAAGAATTTAAAGGCACCAAGGAAAAACAGGGAATAACAAACAACAAATGAAAATCAACACACAATGGTCCAAAACCTATGGGACACAGCTATAGCAGCCCTTAGAGGGAAGTTTAAAGCAATACAGGCTTACCTAAAAAAGAGAAATATTTCAAATAAACCAAGTAACCCTTCATCTACATGACTGGAGGAACAACAACAAACAAAGCCCAGAACAAGTAGAAGGAAGTAAATAATAAGGATCAAAGCAGAATTAAATGACATAGAGACAAAACAAAAACAAAAACAATTACAATTTACAGAATAAATAAATCCAAGAGTTGGTTCTCTGAAAAGATAAACAAAATCAACAAGCCTTTAACCATACTCATCAATAAAAGAGAGAGAGGACCCAAATATATAAAATCAAAAATATAAGAGGAGAGATTACAACTGATACTACAGAAATACAAAGGATTAGAAGAAATCACTATGAATAACTATATGCCAAGAAATTTGAAAATCTGGGTGAAGTGGACAAACTTCTAAAAAATACAATTTTCAAAAACTGAATCAAGAAGAAGCAGAAAGTCTGAACACACTGATAATAGCTGGTGAAATTGAAGCAGTAATAATAAAAAAAAACAGCACACAAAATCCCTGGACTTGACAGTTTCACAGGATAATTTTACAAAACATTTAAAGAAGAGCTAAGCCCTATGCTTCTGAGACTATTCCAAAAATTTTTGAAAACAAGAAAGACTCCCAAACTCTTTTTATGAGGCCAGCATCATCTTAATCCCAAATTCAAACAAAGACACAACAAGGAAAAAAAACTGTAAGCCAATATAGCTGATGAACATAGATGCTAAAATCCTCAACAAAATATTGACAAACCACATTCAGCAATGGGGGGGGAAGGGGGAACTGGTTTCAGGAATATCTATAAAGGGCACATGGACAAAACCAACTGGGGCTAGGATCAAAGGTGGGAAGTGGGGATGGCTGGGGTGGAGGGAGTGGTGGGGGTGGAAATGGAGACAACTGTACTTGAACAATAATAAAAAAAGTAAAAAAAAATCATAGATTGTGATCAAGTGGACTTCATACCGAGGGTGCAAGGATGGTACAGTATTTGCAAATCAATAAATGTAATGCATCACATAAACAAAAGGAAAGAAAAAAATCACATGATCATATCAATAGATACAGAAAAAACATCTGATAAGGTACAGCAGCCATTTATAATAAAAATACTCAGCAACGTGGAAATAGAGAGAGCATTCTTCTACCTAACAAAAGCCATATACAAGAGACCTACAGCTAACATCATACTCAAGGGGGAAAAACTCAAAGCTTTCCTACTAAAATCAGCAAGAAGACAAGGATGTCTGCTTTTACTATTTCCATTCAACAGAGTACTGAAAATGCTAGCCAAAATAATCAGAGAAAAAAATAAATAAAAGCTATCCAAATTTGAAAAGAGAAAGTACAACTGTCATTGTTTGCAGATGACACGAAAATTTACAGACAAAACCCTACAGACTCCACTAAAAAACTACTAGACCTAATAAGTGAATTTGACAAAACAGCAGAATACAAAGTCAATATTCAGAAATCAAAGGCATTTTTGTACACCAACAATGAAATATCAGAAAGAGAAATGAGGGAAAAAAATCCCATTTGATATAGCAACAAGAAAAATAAAGTACCTAGGAATAAACCTAACCAACAAGGTAAAGGGCATGTACTACAAAAACTACAGAGCACTGAATAAAGAAATTAAGAAAGACACACATGAATGGAAGCATATACCATGTTCATGGATTGGAAGAATTAACATCATCAAAACAGCATACTTCCCAAAGCAATTTGTAGATTCAACGCAATCTTTATTAAAATAGCAATGACACATTTCACAGATATATGACAAACATTTCAAAAGTTTATATGAAACCATAACCCCAATTAGCCTCAGCAATTTTGAGAAATAACAAATTAGGAGGGATCAAAATACCTGATCTCAAACTATATTACAAGGCCACTGTAATCAAAACAATCTGGTACTGGCATAAGAACAGACACATTGATCAATGGAACAGAATAGAGAGCCCAGAAATAAACCCAACTCTCCATGGTCAATTAATATTTGACAAAGGTGAAAGAAATATAAAATGGAGTAAAAATAGCCTCTTCAACAAATGGCGTTGGGAGATCTGAACATCTACATGTAAACAAATGAAACACAACCACCAACTTACACCACACATGAAAATAAATTCAAGATGGATAAAAGATTTAAATATAAGTTAAAATACCATAAAAGAACTAGAGGAGAAAATAGGCAGGAAAATCTCAGATATTCAGATACAAATGAAGCAATATTTTCACCAATACCTCCCCTAGAGCAAGTGATATAAAGGAAAGAATAAACAAATGGAACTTCATCAATTAAAAAAGCTTCCGCACAGTTAAAGAAAATATCAGCAAAATGAAAAGGTAACCAACTGTATGGGAAAACATATTTGCCATATCCCAGATAAAGGTTTGGTCTCCAAAATATGTAAAGAACTTGCATGACTCCATTCCAGGAAGACAAATAATCTAATTAAAAAACGTACGAAGGATTTGAACAAACACTTCTCCAAGGGGAACATACAGAGTGCCCAGAGACATATGAAATGATGCTCAGCATCACTAGCCATCAGAGAGACAAACATTAAAACCACAATTAGATACAACTTCACACCAGTCAGAATGGCCATCATAAACAAAGCAACAAACAAGTGCTAGTGGGGTTGTGGAGAAAAGGGAACCCTAGTACACTGTTGGTGGGAATGCAAAAAGTGCAGCCACTTGGGAAAACAGTATAGAATTTCCTTAAAAAACTAAAAATAGAACTGCCTTTGACCAGCAATTGTACTGATGGGATTATACCCTAAGAATCATGAATCACCAAGTCAAAAGAATCTATGCATCCCAATGTTCACAGCAGCACAATTTACAATAGCCAAATGTCGGAAGCAACCTAAGTGCCCATCAGTAAATGAGTGGATCAGAAAACTGTGGTACATTTACGTGATAGAATGCTATACAGCAGAAAGAAAGAGGGAGCTCCTACCCTTCACGACAGCTTGGATGGATCTGGAGAGCTTTATGCTAAGTGAAATAAGCCAGGCAGTGAAAGACAAGTACCATATGGTCTCACCTATGAGTGGAACCTAACCAACAAAATCAACAAGCAAGCAAAACATAACCAGAGACATTGAAATAAAGAGCAAACTTACAGTAACCAGAGGGAAAGTGGGAGGGAGTTAACTGAGAAAGAAGGGGAAGGGTTGTCAAAGAACAGGTATAAAAGGCCCATGGACAAAGCCAAAAGGGGAGAGAATTGAGTGTGGGTTGTGGGAAGGGGTGGTTTGGAGGACAACAGTAGGGGAAAGTGGGGACATCTGTAGCTGAACAACTGTAAAAAAAAATAATAATAAAATGAAAGTTTAAAAAAGCATCTTTTTCCTCATCACACATGAAAAACAATAGCATCATAGAAAAAAAGATTGGTTTCAATGGATGAAAATGAGCGTAGTTATACACATTTTCTCCATGCAAACAATCTTTTTTAAAAATCTTCATTATAGTAATAATATGGGTAAATTAAAAACAACTAATGTTCTTTAGGAATCACACAAACAGTATAATGACATAGAAAGCAAAAAATGTTAGATATTTCACATAAGAGAAAGTCAATGAGAATTGCTTCACAATCAAATAATATATGTGTGTGTGCATGTGTGTACTATCTATTAAAGTCATAGAATACTTTAAAAGAAGGTTGAAATAATATTAGCATCTTTGTATTGCCAATTCCAAATAATTTGTCTCTTTCAAGCCAAGGTAAGGCTAAGCCTGGATGGCAAGTAGTGCAAGAATGTATGAGTGAAGCTTCAAATCCTGTTTTGAATCCTAACGCAGAGGAATCTGAGGTCTTTCCAGGAAGTATCCAGCCATGTAATATGAAAAATAGAGACATTTATTGCAGGAAATACAAGATACAAGAAATATTGTATATAGGACAATGACACCTCAGTCCCCTTCAAAGTAGGCAGTTTGGGACCTCACAAAATTCTCCCAATCATCATTAGCTGCCCCATTACATTTTCCTGAATGTCATCAACAATCTGAAATCTCTTCCCATTGAAAGATGACTTCAATTTTCAGAAAAGCCAGAAGTCACAGAGTGCCAAATCTGAACTGTAGGGACCTGAGTCACATCAGTGATTTGACGTTTCACCCAAAAGCTCTACAAGAGACATGATGCATGAGTGATTGCATTGTCGTGATGAAGCTGCCAATCACCAGTTGCCCATAGCTATGACCTTCTGAATCATATGAATAGTTTCTGTGGAGGAATTTCAAGCTTAATGCAAAATTTGATGCAGATTCATTGCTGTACTAGTTCTGTCATTTTAAATGCAATGACCACCCAGTACACATGCTCACTCAACAGTGTCTACCACCCCCATTGACTAGTACAATGAAATCATCATTGTTCACACGTGTGCATTCCAGTCTCCTTGGCTGCCAGGTTACATTGATGTTGCACAAACCATTTCCAATATATTGATAATTGTTAGACTTTTTCTGGATATACCTCATATTTCTTGCTTTCTCCCTTCTGATCAGGAGGAGATGCTGAAGAACACTGTGAATAAATTTAGGGAGAGTTTACATCATAGATCTGTGGGACACAGGAGGAAAATTAAACTGTGTCTAGCTCCACATTACTGAAAAGACCATAAAAGAAGAACTAAATTATCTCTAATGCTAAGAATGGAAGAGCAAAAGCAGGGAGGCAAGGGAGGTCCTTTGGACACCTCTATAAGATATTGCCAGCAGACTTTCTAATATCTGCTAGCTCCAAAAAGAAGAGAACTCTACCACTTGTGTTGTAATTGATATAGTTCAGAGGGGTTAGGCCCCAGACCACAGCATTTGGAAGAAATACAATATGTAAAAGGCACTGTTCACAGTTTTTTTTTTTTTTAAACAACATAAAACTTATACAAAAAGTACTAAAAGCACCTAAGGGGACTAAATAGCGTTCAAATTAAATGATGAACATTATAAAAACAAAAAGTTTATTAAATGTAAATGAAATCAGTTGAATTGTCAGAGATCGAAACACAAATTAAAGATTTAGAACATTAAATTCAAGAATTACATTACAAATTGGTTGTTACAAAGTAGTCATGGTAATGAAGAGTATAGCAAAGGAGATAGAGTCAGTAATATTCCAATAACTATATATGGTGTCAAATGTGTGTGTGATTTATCAGGATGCTCACTTAGTAAGTTATGTAATGTCTAATCACTGGGATGTATACCTGAATCTAGTATAATAATGCATGTCAACTGTAATTGGAAATAAAAATGTTAAAAGAAGAAATATATTAAAGAATAATCCTAAAATAACCAATTAAAACTTATAAACTGTGACTCAGAAGACAGATAAAGGACACAATATATGAAATAAATAAAAGACTCTAACACTTAAAGATAAAAATATGAAGTAAATGATATGGAGACTTGTTCCTATACACTGAAAGAACTCATGGAGTTCCAGTTATAATTGACTATATTTTAAAAATACTTCTTGATAAAATTCCCAGAGTAAACACATAAGCAGATTGTATTACAAACAGAAAGAAAAAATTCCAACCACACATTTCATCTGATAAAAGCATAAGTTGCCCTAAAAAACCAGCAAAGTGAATAACCACAGAGATGTTAATATAGTCAAAGATAAAGAAGATATAGAAGACCGCAAAGAAATAGACCCTTTTTATAACTTCAGAGTTAATTTTAAATGTATAAAATAGGTTATATGAGTATATTTAACATAAGTACTGAAAGATCTCCACAATAGAAGAGATATATGACAGTGAAAAAAACAAACATCTAATTCTAGCTTCAGACAAAGTACAAATCGTAGAACAACAAAATTTCAGGAAAGATAAAGAAAAGCAATCCAACACTCTTATCTTGCAGGGAAGAGGCAAAACACTAAAAGAGTCGAGACATGATTACCACACTCACAGGAAAAAAAACAACAAATAAAAAACAAAAGTCCTCAAGCAAAGTTGGAAGGTGTTACATGTCCATTACCTTGATTGTGCTAGTGGCGTCACGAGTGTTTCATGTGCCCTGACTCATTAAGCTGTACACATTCAATATGTGTATTTCTTGGTTTATAAATTATACTCCAATAAATCTGTTTATTTTTTAATATTGTAAAGGTCTTATAGGGTGGTGAGAGAGAAGAATACGAACTAAAAATTTTATTGCTAGGAAAATTGAAATTTTATTCTCATATAAACTTAAGGAATTATGTGTTTGATTATGAACACTGATAAGCAGACATTAACAAAGAGAAAGAAGAGAAAATTTTCCAAATTAACATGAGGAAATGAAAAAAAGAGCTACAACATTATAGCTCATATATTAGATCATATAAAATAAGGAAAATAAAAAGGCAACATCAAAGTAAAATCAACTATAAACATACATTTAGGTGGAAGAAGTAATATCAAGCATATAGGTTATTATTATGCTAAATTCTTCATGAAAAGTTAAAAGTCACCATACTGAGATTTTATTAAAAGTTTGAAAATAAATGGATTGACAAACTGATATTAGGTAAACATAAATACAAAGCAAGTATTAAAATATTAATACCAGACAAGGCAGAATTTAACATAAATTAATAAAAGAATATAAAGATGGACATTAATGATAAAAATTAATATAAACATATGTATATATGTGTGTGCATGTATAAACACATGTGCACATTATTTTTCATTATAGGCAAAACCTTTCAAAAAAAGAAAGGAAAACATATAAAGCATAGAGAGAAAAAATGGAAGATCAATTAACATGGATTATTCCTGGGTTATTAGAGGGATGTTGATCAGAGAAAAGAGAAAAGGCAAATAATTCATAAAAAATACATTAAAATAAAAAATTAAGTTTGCTCAAAACTCCTTGGTATGTATAACGTGATCCCATTCATCTACAGTAATGTGGGTGAATACACGGGGGAAAAAAGAAGTCAATGTGCATAAATAGCGACCGTTTCAGCCAGCATGGTGAAAGCAGAACCGTATCTATATAACATAATAAGTTGTTGGCATTGGAGAGAGCAAGAGAGATAAGATTTGCCTTTTCCTTATACACATTTACATTGTGTTACCTTATTTCATATGTTGATTTTGTAATTTTAAAGCACCAAATGAAAATCCCCATGTAAAATTAAGTAAATGAACATGTATTGCAATAATGAAAAAGTTATAGTCAATAAGATATCATGACCCATACACACCACTTTCAGAAATATCTTGATAGAACTACAAAAATTTAAATAGTCAAGAATAGCCCATGACTAAAGTAATTACAATAATCATATTAAAAAAACATTGGTTTTTATAATAACTTAAATGCTACATAATAATAATGGTCAGGGTAATTTCTGTCAAAGAACAATATCATACTGAAATGTTAAAATGATTTCATTATATCATCAATGAAGAGGATCATTTAAATTTTGCCTTGTAGTTAGGAAATCATCATTTAACCAGAAATTATTTTATAAGTCCACAAAAATAGATGCATTTAACTTCATTGAAACAGCCTATATAATTTTGTTGATATAAAAACAATGCTTAATTTTCCTAACTCCAAGTGAACAGTACAAAATACCAGCAAAACACCCAAGCTAGTGGATTTGACTCTGATATATGCATTTGCAATACAATATAGACAGTTCAATCTTGTATATGGTTCCTAACAATAAATAGTCAGTATTTCAGAAGAATGAAAGAGCATCGCCGGAACATCCCTGTAGAATCTTTTCAACGTCCTTGTGCCGTTTGTTGAAAGACTCATGTGTCCCACTTTCATGCAGAAGATTTATGTGCATGCAGGTGGTGTGTCTGTATAAATATAGAGGACAGAGAAAGAGGAGTTCTAAAGTTGACATAGAAGTTAAATTGTTCTCTGTAAAAAATAGCATTTTTTCTTTGTATGTTTGAAGAGGCATCTTACGTGACAACTAAATATTATTTTTAAACATATAAAAAGTCTGTGACTAGATAAATAACCGATCAGACACCTAGGGCAGTTGGCACACACATCCACTCTGCTGTCCAAATCAAAACCCAGAGGTGATTGGTTCACATTGATGCTTCTTGCTACCCAGTAACATGGCGTTGAAGTTTAGTGGGAAAGAGGTTGTGTGTATGCGGGGTGGTCACCTCAGTTGGTAAAAAGTGAAGTAGTTTAGTAGAAAGTGCAGAGCTCTGAGAACTAAAGACCCGGCAAGAACCCCTCAGTGGTTTTAGCTAAGCCATTCAGCCTCCTTGTACCCTGTTTCCTTTAGTGTGTAATGAGGGCTTTGTAATTTATCAATATTTTACAGACTGGGTTTTGGTTAAAAAAAAGAAAAACTTGGTTCTCTCAGGATGTTAATGCAATCACTAACTCAAATCAATTTAGGAAATACTACTGATCCAGTGAGCATTATGGTATTAAACATTGTGTGACATGATGCATTTGATGAACCAGTGTAAGTGGTTTAATTCCAAATACCCCAAAACCATTTAATTGTAGGCAATTTTGTATTTATTTTTACTGAGAGTCTGAGACTTCATAGAACAGAATTTATTGTGCTAAGTGATATTTAATGTCCCCTCCAGGCATACAAGCATAAGATTTAGTACATAAATCATTCTGAGTAAAAAAGTTATATTACAGTTATTTTTCATTACAAACTACACATTTTTTTTACATTTAGCAATGTTCTGGCATAATATAGACTAAGCAAGAGAGTACTTTCTCTTTCATAACATAAAAAAGAAGAAAAACACAATAGTTTTCTCCATGAAACTTTTTTCTTATTCACCTACTCACCAATTTTACTTAAGATTTATTTTTCGTATGTAAACACATCTTCTAGTAGAACATGTTAATATGGTTACCAAAAACATTTATCATATTATATTAATAAGTGATATATTTAATATGTTTTAAACGCATATAAATTATCTGTTTGAATCCATTGCTATAAATTATAGAACTATATTGATATTCCTCATCCATCCAGTAGAAAATAATAAAAATATTTTTTCGATAAATGGTTCGAAAGTAATGCTTATGGGTATACTGAATATGTCAGAATCCAAAATTAATTATTTTCCTGCCCTCTTGAAATACACCTGAGTCCAGAAGATACTGCCATAAAAAGAACTTAATTTACACCAACTTTAAAATAACCTGGCTGTGGCAAAGCATGACCAGACAGCTGCCGGCAGGCGCTGTTCTACATTCAGTTTATGTTTAATGAACTATTTTGGTTATATAATGAATACTGCTGAGTTTCGCAGACCTGCACTATTTGAGTAGCTTCCAGGACTTTGAAAGTTTAAGCAAAGAAATAGTATGAAGCAGAAAAAATAAATGGTTCCCAATAATTGCCGCCTTTGGCACCAGACGAAAGGGAAGGAAGGCACTCGTTACTACCCTGCAGAACCTGCTCACCCGGAGTCAGGGCAACATACAGCACCTCTTTGGTGTACACGTTTCCCTTCTGTTTTCTGCTCTGTCAAGTTTTTCTTTAAGTGCAGAGATCTGACTGGTACAGCAGAGAATTGCTTTCCATGAAGTGTATATCCAATTATTATGACAATAGTCAGTAGAAAATAATTAATTTCATGTGAAAAGTGACAAAGCTCAAACAAAATGTGACCTTGAATACAGATTATTTATATTGGGAAAAGAAACTGCCCTTTATTCTCAGTCATTCAGATATTAGCTTAGTTACACAGGGAATATGCTCTTTTATAAATATACTTTAGATTTTCAATATTTAACACACTTTGGAGTACATTATTTTTTCACATTGAACATGGAAAATTTTCATCAAAATATGCCAAACTTTAAAGATGTTATTAGACTCCTAGCCAAACTGGATATTTTTCATGCTCTTTAAAGATTTGTTTTAAATTAGGGAATAGAAACATATCATCATCAGGCAGATCATAGTAGAGCTGTTTCCAGAAACAGAAAGAAAGAAATATGTTGCAAATAAAGAGAGTCAGAAGTGAATGAGATTATATGTAGAGCCATTATCAGTGTTCAGGTTTTTGTCTGTTCATTTGTTTCATTCTAATGCCATTAAGCAACTAACTGTAAGTTTTCTAAACTAAGTAGCATGGTATGATTCATCTGGTAAAGGAACCCTTTGGTTCCCCATATGGAAAACAGGTATTAGGGCAAGATGGGGTAATGGTGCCTTGCGCTACTGCAGAAATATGTATTGAAATGAGAAAAGTAAAGAACTTCAAAATACATTTTTAGGGGTACTGAAGTTTTGCTGGTAGATTGGATACTAGGAAGTGGAGAGTCACTTCTGTACATCAATTATGATGAATCCTGGACAATTTCCTATTTCTTTGGGGACAATACTGTGCTGAGGGAAACTACTGAGCTCATAGTCTACAGTTACAAGATTCCTAATTCTTTCACTGATGAATTGAGAAGGCTCCCTGTTCCTCTATATTCCTCTATAAAATGAGTTTCACTTTGCCTTCCTACTTAAGAATGCTATGAGGGCCATACACTGCAAGCTATGCTACTGCTCCTAGTTCTCATGCAACTGCTTTGTCTTAATTACTTATGCTACTCTTGTCCTTACTGAATGTCAGTTCCATTTGCTTTTCATAACTTCTCCAATTTATCAAAGTCAACTGAATCCAATGTTATTCTCCCAAGGTGTTGACCTTCCCCTTTCCCCTTTTTCTTCTTATGGGTACTCCTAATAAGTTAAATTTTCTACTGTATCATTTAGATTCTAGATTCTTTTTTTTGTATTTATCTCCACCATTCACTCACTTTTCCCATGGCCCATTGAAAACCATGGTTTTCAAATCCCTTACTTCCCATTGGTGTTGTCTATAAGATGTTTTTAACATTTAAGAAAAAAGATAAAAGTTATGCTTTAGTCAAGATGCATCACCAACCATACTCTTCACAGTGTACTATATCCACCACCCTGGATTCCAGAGAGGGTTCATCAAACTGAACTGAGAAATATGACACTTCACACTGTAAATTCTGCCCATGTGAACAAATGCTTCACATTGTGGTAAATATTTCAGATTCAGGTAACCAACACAGATGGAATGGCTTAAAAGTCACATATGCAAAAATATATTAAAGCATGTATAATTAAAATATTATATGTTAAATATCTATTATATATATTACTAAATGTCTTTCATCATATCAATCCTTCAGGTTAGTTTGACTATTTCCTCTTTTCCTGATTTAATTTAGTTCTTTTTATGTATATATGGAAGTAAATATTAAAAAAGCATTAAATGTTTATTATTACAGTGGTTTTAGCATATTTATTCTCAATTCTCATCTTTTATATACAACACAAATATATATTATATAAATATATAACCTATATTAGAAATATAATCCAGTGCATAATATCTTTCACTTAGATGTAATGCATGACCTTTCAAATAATACATATTTGAATCTTGCAAACTCCAATCTGCAGAGAATAAATGTCTAATTAAATAGGGAGAATAATTAAAAGTAATCTGACCTTTCCCTATGATTGCATATTGTATGTTCTTAATTAGGAAAAATGTTAATATAAACCTGTGAATATAGGTAGTTATTTTAAAATATAAGTGTGTGTCCAACTTGATATGATTTACTTTTCAGGATCAGTTACTGCTTTATATTCATTAATGCTAATATAATAGATTGAATTTTGTAAAAGTATGACATTTTGTAGTAGTGAGAAATTCTTTTATTTGTCACTGTAGAATTAAATATGGAAGATTTAGCCTTGAATGGTAAAAAGAACCTACTAGCTAACCCACCTGAAAATACTCAAATAGCATGAAGTAACACAGTCCAGGATGCAGTATTTCTAATGATGCTTATATATGTTATATCAGAGTTTATTTCAAAACTTTCTCAATATTTCTCAGCCAATCTGTGTCCTAAATAAGGCATATATAATATAGTTTATGTATTTGTTTATTTTCCTTTAAAGTATACAACTTGACTATCATAATAATTTCACTATGCTTATGTGTATCAAATCACCATATTGTGCGATATAAATATACAAATTTCTGTGACTTTCTTTTATTTTTTATTTTTTAATTATTTTATTGTTGTTAAATTAGTTGTCTGCATTTACCTCCACCTTTATTTTTTAAAAGAGATAAAATCATCCTAATAGAAATGTGTATCATTTAAAATAGCAAATATAAACTCTTCCAATATCAAATTCAATTTTATGTCTGTTTCTTTTAGACAAAATCATATATATGTGTATGTATATAATGTGACTAAAAATAGCAATTCTGTATCCAATAAATATATTTAACATGACTAAAAGCAGTGACTCCTTATATTTTTTATCTTTGAGTCAATAAATATATTTTATTTTCCTTATGTTTCTATCTTTTAGAAATAGAAAGCTTAGAATTTGTCAGTGGAATAAATTAGGGTAGCAACAGTACATTATAGCATAACTGTAATAAACCACAAAGAAGAGAAAACATACTCTAAAAGCTCTAAGAATGAAATTTAAATTATTTTTATTATATCCAAGATATACCATCAATCACTAGTATTGGTAATATGCTCAAAATAATAGCATATTCAGAGGTACTTTGGGATAATTCTTATAAGAATTTCCTTAGATACACAATAACAAATGTCTCAATTTTGTGACAAGCTTTATAAATTATTTTAGCTATACAAAACTATGCCTGTCACTCTCAAAATATGAAAAAGTGAAACATGTATTTTAATCAAATGAAGACTTCATCATTAAAGGCCTTGAAATAAATACTTGAAAAATGCATTTTTAAAAGCAGGCATTCAGCAAGAAGTCAATTGGTCCTAGAAAGTGTAATAGTTGTCGTTATCACTCATTTAAAAAAGGAACGTCATTGAAAGTTGAAAGTAGTGATCATATAAAAGAAACAATTATGGAAGAAAATTATTTTGGTAACATAATTATATGTGTCTTTCTATGCTCATCCTTATTTGAGCCACTTATTTGAAAATAGAACTTTGGGGCTTCATCAAATATGAAAGATAAAGTATTGGAAAGTTTTTGCAGTATAGGTCAAACTCTAATAACTTTTAGAAATTAGTGTGGTGACAGTTGTATTTGATATACTAATTAGAAAAATATCTGTATAAATTTAGGTTTAAAAGTTGATCACATGTGCTATATCTGCACTGTCCAACATGGCAGTCACTGTCCAAACTACTACCATCAAAATAAAAAGAATTAAAATGTAATAAAATTAAAAGTTTTGTCTCTTGGTTGCACTACCAGTGTTTCAAGTGATCAACAGCCACATGCAGCTGCATGCTACAGTACAGGACAGTACAGGTATAAAGCAACACCATCATTGCAGAATATTCTATGGGACAGCATCAAATCAGACTTCCTGCATATCTTTAATTTTTAAGTAAAAGTTAATTTGTTTCCATGGTTTTTGCTATAAGCCACCTTCTAGGTTCAAAATGAAATAATATAACGTCTTCTTCAAGGGAAAAACAGTTAAAAACTATTCAATTTGGATGTAAGACCTCTTCAGAAGGTCGGAAGAGTCAACCAAAGCTAGCCTAAACTGAACAATAAAGAAGCGCCATTTATATTAAATGTCATTTATATTAAATGTTAAATTTATATTAAATGAGAATTACACTACAATTGATAAAACTAACCCAAGTTTCTCACTGAGTTTGAAATGCAGGGTTAATTTATAAAGAATTATTAAAGTCTTCTAAGCAAAGGCTTTCTGCTAGGAGAAATATAGAGCAGGAATCACAAAGGTTCAATTATGAAATAAATAATTCCATGGACAAACACAATTACAATCTGCTTCAGTATTTCTTCACCTATAAATCAAGACTGCTGATTCAACACTCTATATAGGCCAACACTCTGTATCAACACTTTACATGCAAGTATGACAAAGATTTTAGGGAGTACCCCTTCCATAAAATTCTAGGAATTAGCTAATCATATAGCAAATATATAAGCTCTGACATTTTAGGGTGGGGAGCAAAAATAATTTGCTTAAAGCTGACCCTTTAATTCTGAGACCCCTTAAAATTGATTCACTAATTCCACCAACCCATTGTCATGTCCAAAGTATTGGAAGGAGTTAGAACCTCTTACATACATACCCTCAATATAATGTGTGACTTTAACACATATAATTTAGTTCATCAGAGTAATCACAGTGAAAAAAAAACTCTACTTATTGATAGCCTCATCTTTTTTTTTTTAATTATTTTATTGTTGTTCAAGTACAGTTGCCTGCATTTACCCCCCACACTCCTCCCCACCCCAGCCAGTCCCACCTTCCTCCTCTGCTTAGCCTCATCTTTTTAAATGTGTAAAGTATGTAGGCTTTGTGGGAAGGTCTCTCTCTTTTTAATGTGTCTGTGATGGCAAAGCACATGTCGAATGCCTTGAATAAACATTTTAGCTCTTTATTTATTTATTAATATGTTTATTATGTAAGGCATGGGACTAGAATACATAACTAAAGGTAAGGATGTTTGGAGGGGGAAGAGGAATAAGAGAGGGTGAACAATTCAATAACAGAGAAATGAAGGTAGTCAAGCATCAAGGGGCAGTGACCATGGCAGTCAGTATGAGTGAAGAGAAACAAATTCCAGTGAAAAAATAGTCAATAAGCTTCAGTAGTACAGGATCCTGATGTTAGTTTCATTGATTTAAAGGTCTGTAAAATCTCAAGCAGTGAACAACATGCTCACAAATTATACATCGTTAGAAATTATGAACAATTGGTAATGGCTTTTATTATCACTTGAAACATTGAAGTCTATAGCATTTTTCTTCAGCTCATCCTCTTTGTCACTCACCAAGTAAATTACTTATCTTTAAACACTGTTGCATATTAATTCCCTTTCTTTTCATAAAGTCCCCATCTTACTGATTTCCTCATTATGTAGGGCCTCAATTGCTGTGGCAACTCAATATACTCTGGCTTGCTCCTTTCCCCCAGCCCCAAACCAGTAAGTACATACTGTTAATCCCATTATTAATGTCCAGTGATAAAGGTCAAAATGACTCCATGTGGCAAGTAAGATTTAAGTGAACTCTCCAATCTTGTTACTCTTTCAAATTACTTTTGATTCAAAATTTTACCATTGTAACTATGATCATCTTAGGGTTGCCCAGTCATACCAGACTTAAGATGGACACCATGTCTTTGCACATACTATTATACCTACTTGAGATTTTTTTATTTTTCCTTTCTAGGTTCTCAAAATTATTCATAAAATAAAGCAATTATAGTTCTATTTACATGGTATCCTTACTTAACCAATATCTGTAAACTTTGGAACAAATACCTAAAATGAGGAGTTGATTTATTTGAAGTGATCACAAATCCATAAGCACATAAAGAGTTGCCTATAGATTTTATAAATAAATATCACACAAAGTTATATAAAATATTAAAATGCATTATTAATTCTATATATACATATACAACTTTTTAAAAGATATTTTATTTTATTTTTATTTTTCATTATACTGGGGTGACATTGGGTAACAAAATTATACAAGGTTTCAGGGGCACAATTCCACTACACATCATCTGTACACTGCATCGTGTGCTCACCACCCCACGTCAGGTCTCCCCCAACACCATTTATTCCCCATACCTTCCTCCACCTCCCCTCCGCCCTTTGCCCACCCCCCTACCCCAGAAATTACCACACTGTTGTCTGTGTCTGAGTTTTTTTCTCTTTTTTGCTAAATCTTTCACTCCTCCACCAAGTTCCTCAACCCCAACCCTCTGACAACTGCCAGCCTAATCTCCATCTGTCTTCATTCTGTTTGTTAGTTCATTTTGTTCATTAAATTCTACATATGAGTGAAATCATATGGTACTTATCTTTCTCTGATTGGCTTATTTAACTTAGAATAAGGCTCTCCAGGTCCATCCATGCTGTCACAAAGATAAGATTTTCCTTCATTTATTTTCAAGTAGTATTCTGTTGTGCAAATGTATCACAGCTTTCTTTTTTTAACCCACAAATCTACTGATGGACATTTGGGCTGTTTCCAAGTCTAGCTACTGTAAACAATGCTGCAGTGAACATCAGGGTGCATGTATTCTTTAGAATTGGTGTCTTGGGTTTCTTCAGATAAATTCCAGAAATGGATTGCTGAGTCATGAGGCAGATCCATTTTTAACTGTTTGATGTAACTCCATATTGCTTTCCACAGTGGCTGCACCAGTCTTCGCTCCCACCAACAGTGAATAAGGGTTCCCTTTCCTCCACATCCTTGCCAACACTTGTGGTTTGTTGATTTATTTATGACAGCCATTCTGACTGATGTGAGATGATATCTCATTGTGGTTTCAATTTACATTTTTTCTGATGATTAGTAACATTGAACACATTTTCACATGTCTATTGGCCATCTGTATGTCCTCTGTGGAGAAATGTCTCTTCAGGTCATTTACCTAGTTTTTAATTATATTGTTTGCTTTCTTGGTGTTGTTTTATAAGTTCTTCATAAATTTTGGAAATTAACCCCTTATCAGATGTATCATTGTTGAATATGTTCTCTTATTCAGTGGGTTGTCTTTTCATTTTGCTGATGGTTTCCCTTGTTATGCAATTTTTTTTAGTTTGAAGTAGTCTAATTTATTTATTTTCTTCTTTTGCTTTCCTAGCCCAAGAAGCTATTTCAATAAAATATTTCTATGAGAAGTGTCTGAGACTTTACTGCCTGTGTTTTCTTCCAAAGTATTTATAACTTTGAGTCTAACATTTAAGTCCCTGATCTATTTTGAGTTTATTCTTGTGTACAATATAAGAATGTGATCTAGTTTCATTTATTTGTTTATTTGTTTATCTGTCCAATTTTCCCATCACCATTTATTGAATAAACTGCTTTTACCCCATTGTATATTTTTGTCTTTTTTGTCAAATATTAATTAACCATACTGTGGGTTTATTCCTGGGCTCTGTATCTTGTTCCATTGAGCTATATGTCTGTTTTTATGTCAGTATCATACTCTTTTGATTATTGTGTCCTTATAGTACAGTTTGATATGTGGTAGTGTGGTTCCTCCAACTTTGTTCTTCTTTCTCAAGACTATTGTGGTTCTTTGACATCTTTTGTAGTTCTGTATAAATTTTTGAAATATTTATTTTAGTTCTGTGAAATATGCCATTGGTATCTTGATAAGGATTGCATTAAATCTATAGATTACTTTTGTTAGTATGGATATTTTAATGATAATTCTTCCTATCCATGAACATGGTACATGTTTCCACCAATTTACATCTTCTTCAATTTTTTTCTTCAGTGTGTTATAATTTTTTGCATAGACGTTTTTTTATCACCTTGGTTAAATTTCTTCCCAGATATTTGTATTTTTTTCAATGTAATTGTGGATGGGATTTTTTTCTTAGTTTCCCTTTATAATAGTTTATTACTGGTGTCCCTTTATGATAGTTTCCCTTTATGATAGTTTATTTATTATCCAGCAACTGATTTCTCTATATTAACTTTTATCCTGCTACTTAATTCATTTATCTGTTCTAGTAGTTTTCTGGTGTAATCTTTAGATGACAGTATCAAGTAATCTGAAAAACAACAGCTTTACATCTCCCTTTCCAATTTGGAAGTTTTTTATTTCTTCTTCTTGTTTTTTTTCTGTGGCTAGGAGTTCCCATACTGTGGTGAAAGCAAACACCCCTGTCTTATTCCCTCAGGAATTCCCTCAGGGAATAAGACACTGAAGAAAAAAATTCCCTTAAGGGAAACATTTGTGGTTCTTTTCCACTGAGTATGATGTTGCTATGGTTTGTCATATATGGCATTTTTTTAAGTTGAGGTATGTTTCCTCTATTCCTGTTTTGCTGAGAGTTTTTATCATAAGTGGGTGTTCAATTTTTATGAAATGTTTTTTCTGAATCTATTGATATGACCATGTAGTTTTTATCCTTATTTTTTATGTGGTATTTTACATTTGTTGATTTACAGATATTATATCCCTGCACATCTGGATTAAATCCCACTTGACCTTAGTGTAAGATCTTCTTAATATAAGACTGGATCTAGTTTGCAAGTATTTTGTTGAGGATTTTTAGAATCTTTGTTCATGAAAGATATTGACTATAATTTTCTTCCTTTGTAGTGTCTTTATTTGTAGAAATTAAGATAATGCTGGCCTTATAAAATGAATTTAGGAGTCTTGAAGTTTTTGGAATACTTTTAAAAATATAGGTGTTTGTTCTTTGAAAGTTTGTTAAAATTCACCTGTGAATCCATCTGGTCCAGGACTTTGTTTGTTGGCAGTTTTTTTATTACTGTTTTGGTTTTATTATCTGTAATCAGTCTTTTCAGATTTTCTGTTTCTTCTTGTTTCAGTTTTAGAAGACTATATATTTCTAGAAATCTATACACTTCCTTCAGATTGTCCAATCAAAACCATAAAACTTAGAAGACAACATAGACAGTGAAATATTAAACATGTCTCCTAGTCATATTTCTCCTTCTGATATATCTCTTCAGGTGAGAGAAAAGAAGAAAACAATAAGCAAATAGGACAACATCAAACTAAAATGTTTGGCACAGCAAAGGAAACCATCAACAAACTGAAAAGACAACCCACTGAGTAAGAAAATATATTTGCCAACAGTACATCTGATAAGTGGTTACTATCCCAAATTTATAAAGAACTTATACAACTCAACATCATAAAAATAAATAATCTAATTAAGGACCTGAATAGACACTTTCCCAAAGAGGAAATACAGATAGCTAATAGACATATGAAAAGATACTCAACTTCACTAGCCACCAGAGAGAGGTCATTTAAAAACCACAGTGAGATGTTACTTCACACTTGTCAGAATAGCTATCATCAATAAGTCAACAAAAATTAATGTTGGAAAGCTTGTGAAGAAAAAGGAAATGTTATGGAATGATGGTGGGAGTGCAGATTGATATAGCCATTATAGAAAATAGTATGGAGTTATCTCAAAAAATTAAAAGTGGACCTGCCTTAAGAACAAGAAACTTTACTTTTAGGTATATGTCCAAAGAAATCCAAAACACTAAATTGAAATATATGCATCTTTATGTTCATTGCAGTATTATTTACAATAGCCAAGAGATGGAAGAGAATCAAGTGCCCATAATTACTTTGGTTGATAAAAATGTAGTGGTACATACATTTTTATATAAAAATGGAATATATAAAATGGAATATTACTCAGCCACGAAAAAGAATCAAATCTTACCATTTTTGCAGCAGCATGGATGGACCTAAGGGTATTATGTTAAGTGAAATAAGTCAGAGCAAAACAAATACCTTATGATTTCACTTACCTGTGGAACCTAAAGAACAATATTAACAAACAAACAGAAACAGACTCATAGATATACAGAACAGATGAAATTTGTTCTCTCATCCCAGAGAAATTTGGGGTGAGACTGGGTGAAAGACTGGGTGAAAAGGGTGAAGGAATTGAGTTAGGTAGTTACAAAACAGTCATGAGGATATAAAGTACAGCATAAAGCATATGGTTAATATTACTGTAACATTCTATGTGTGGTGTCAGGTAGATATTAGATATACTGGGGGTAACATTTTATAAAGTATATGATTATTTAACCACTATGCTATACACCTGAAGTAATATAAAATTATATTGAATGTAAACTGTAATTTAAAAAATTAAAGAAAAAGAACTATTTTAGTCCTTTATTCACTAGTAAAAATGGTAATTCTACTGTACTTCACCTTTGTATAATCCTTTTAAGAAATGAGTATCAGATAAGAGTGGTATCAAAAGGGAAGTCTACCTCAACTGAAATATATTTCAGTGTCTGTTTTAGATAAAGTTCTTTCTAATACCAATGACTCATATCTCTTACCTAGAGTATTTGGTTCTAACCTTGATCAAAATGAAATTTGTCACAATGAAGCTAATAAAATTGCTAGTTGTTATCAAGATAATAATCTTTACTTAATAATGTTTTTAAAACATTTTATCTAATATTTTCTCCATTAAGAACCTAAATTTTTGTGCAAAATTTATGTCAACACACGAACATAATCAAAGAGAGCATAGGAGAAATTATGCATTTGAATGCAAAATAAAGTTAACCTGATTTATCAAAAGAAAAAAAGAAGGATTTAGGTTTCCTTCTCCTTATACAGGAATTTTAGTAAACACTTATGTAGTCATTTAGCAATGACAACTAACAAGTGCAAAAAACTGTTAAAGAGAGAACATGTCATTAACTCCAATGTATGAATAATAAGTTATCAGATGTAAAGATATTAGAAAAATTCTGAAAAACTAAAAATTTCTTTGTTTCATTCAGAGTAACTATATAGTTCACAAAAGCTTAAAAATAGAATTCATTTGCTATAAATATGATGTTGAAAACAATTTCCATTTTATGTTAATCTTTTCCTTCAGTCTCAAAGTAGTAGTAATGAGTTGTGAACTCTAGAGTTAGAAATATTTGGTTCAAATTAAGGTTTCAACCTTTACTCAATGTCTGAACTTACATACTATGCTTTTATTTCTTACTCAGTGAAAGTTTAAAGTAATGCTCTCGGTCACCCAGGAGTATGTGATGGGACCAGTAGGGGACATGAGTTAGTAGATGAGTAAGAGAACAAAAGTTCTCTCCCCATACTGTTCCCCAGCAGAAAAGTGCATGTAGAATCAAGTGTGGAAGTTATATGTGTCAATCACCTATCACTTTTCCTCACCTTCTATTGGTCAGAACTGATTTCCATAACTACGCCTAACTGTAAGGAATTCTGAGATGCTGTTTAATTTTGTGGCTAGAAAGAAGAGGGAACGGATTTATTGACTAGCTAGAAGTCTCTTCCACAAGATAATGCAATGCTACCTTACACAGAGAGATGCATTTCACATTAAATGGCATATTACAAAATTCAGTATTCATCATGTGGGGTTAAAATTGTTATTATTATTAAGGTCAGTATCACCATTCTAAGTTTTATTATTATAGAGACTTCAGATTATAAAAGAGATTGTAACTTGGTTAAATATTTACTCTTTCCCAGACAGAGCATGAAATTTTTTTGTCTTAAAACTTTGGTACAACTTCCTTTTTTTAATATAATGGAAAGAGAATAAACTTTAGATTTATACTAACTAGAGACAAAATTTCTAATTTCACACTCAATACCTAATTAACTACAATCTAATAAATGGTATAGAATATCTACAAGAATTGGTTTTGTACTTTGCCCTAAGAATGTAAAGAAGATTAAAGTTTGGTGGGATAAACATTAAACACTGACAGTATTTTCCAAGTGAATCCAATTATAGTGATAAATTCAGAGAGCACATATAATTAATGTGAAATACAGACTGTATTAGGAAACATCAAGCAAGAAGGTTACTGTGCTAGCCCAGGCAAAAATAGGGCAATTAACTTGAGTTGTGGCAAAAAAATAATAATAATAATAAGTTAACAACTAACTTTTAGATGTGGAATAAATACTCACTTGATAATTGAAAGTTGGGGAAGTGAAAAAGAAAAAAAAAACATGAGTATGTTCAGCATTGATCACCTGATGGAGATATATTATGTATTACTCAGGCTGAGAACACATGCCAAAAAAAGTAGGTTTTGTGACGACCATAAGTAATTTAAGTCTTAGGTGTATGAGTTCGAGTTTCCTGTATGAGTGACATTGAAAATGCCTTGTTGTAGTGAAAAATTGTCTGGAAAGCAGAAACAAACTATGGTTAAAGATAAACACTTCAGATTAATGAACATGAATATGAATTACTGAATGAAAGCTAATCAGAAAAAAGAAAAGAACTAACTCTGAAAGGTGAGCAGGAGGAACTCATTAGAGGAGAGCAGTGATACTACAAAATCACAAAGTAAGAGTGACTAGAATAAAGAAACAATCAACAACATTAGCAGGTGCTTTTTTAAATATTAGGTTTTATTTTGGTCACCAGTGGGAATGCCAATTCGCCTCAGCAACTGGAGGTTTAGATTGCAGGTGGTTGAGAAATAAAGGAGATTAGAGAAAACAGAGACTATAACAACAGACAAATCATTTAATAATTTCCTTATTAAGGAGAAACAAAAAAGTGTAGAAGTAACATAAAAAATAGGTCCAAGATTTTAAATTTTAGGAGGGAGAATACCCAATATGTTTGAAAATTAACAGGAAGGAAGTCAATGGAAAAGAGATTTACATCACAGTAGAGAAAACACAATGTGAAACTCAGTAGCTTGAAAAAAGAACTAAAATACAGCTTTTACTAAGACAAAGTGAAGTCAGGGACATTCCGTGGAGGATCAAAGGGAAGATGCAGAAATGATGGCTCTGTTTCTCAGCGAATAAGGAACAAGGTTATGTGCAGCCAGCAAGTGAAGAGAGTGAGTTTCAAGGTACAGATTTTATTTCTTAAAAAGAAATATTCTTTGAAACTAAATTCCAGACAGTAAGATAGACTGACACTGGAAACAAAATCGAAGTCAATGCATTTCCTAACTTCAAAGTGCTTACATTTTCATAGGGAGGACAAATAAGAAAGTCGATGATTAGAGAATCCTGTGACAATCACTGTAATAGAGGCAGGAAGGACACTTCTCAACAGGGAATAAGCTCTAATAGAATGCATGTGAAAAGAGATGTAAGCAATTCTTCCTGTAGAAAACAAAGCTAAAGGTGAGTCTTAAGGCTGAGTAGTTATTAAGCAGGCAATTAAGGTATTGGGAATGATGTTCACCATAGAGAAAACAGCATGAATGAAGGCAGAGTTGGGAAACTGCAAGATAAATTCAGAAACTGGAATTTGTTTATATAACTGGAGCTTACTACTGGAGTGAGGAATTTGTAAGTCAGCTTAGAGGTACTCCAGTTCTCTGGAGCCAAGTTGCAAAGCACATTTTGTGCTAAGCAATGCAGTTTACCTGTAAGTTGTATCTTCAAACAAGTTACAGTGAACTATTTTAATGTTGAAAAAATGGGAAGTGTAATCTC
>PVKM010017736.1:0-25616 GCA_004027735.1 Carollia perspicillata
AGGCCCTTCCTCTTCTTTCCCTGCTTATCCCTTTCCCCTCCCCCTCTGGTGACTGTGAGTCTGTTTCTTGTTTCCATGACTCTCATTTTATTTTGCTCATTTGTTCACTAGGTTCCTCTAATAGGTGATATCACATGATATTTGTATTTTACCACCTGGCTTATTTCACTTAATGTAATACTCTCCAGTTCCATCTATGCTGTCCTGAAAGGCAGGAGTTCCTTCTTTCTCTCTGCTGTGTAGTATTCCATTGTATATTAACTCTGGGCCACCTACTAAGCTCTAACCCGTTGTTGCCATTAGGACATCCTGATTCATTGTAACAAGGATTTTCTCATTTTCTAGAAAAGTCAAAGATCCAAAATTTTATGTACAAGCTACCAATTTTTAGGAGGGAAACAAATTAATTTTTTAAAGTCTCATGGACCACACAAGACACAGTTTTTGTAGTTTCCTTCCCATGCTGTTATCTTCCCCAGAAATCTTACTTTTTAATATGAAATGTATATATTCTAGCAATTTTCTTGTTCATCGTTTTAACTGTCATCTACATGCTGATAATTCTAAAAGCCATACCTTCATCCCAGATATTTCTACAGCTACTTGAATACTCAACTGAGTATAGAACTTCAGTAGACAGAAATTTCTAACAAAATTAGATCTAAAATGAATGCATAATACTGCTTTAGGGCTTCTTATTCCATCTTCCTTTCATATCTTTAGAACACATATTCCACTATGTTTTAAGTCGTAATGCTAGAGACCTCCTTTTCTTCTCTTCCATCAGCCATAAAAGTCTGCATTTTATTTTGTACACATGAGGCTGAGTGAATGATTTATTTAATTATATCCATGATTACTGTGGTTACAGTAATTTTCAGAGGACAATACCTAAACACTTTATATGATGTATTTTAATGCATATTGTTTGACATATTTTGAATTAAGATCAAGCTAAGTATTTTTACTCTTTAATGTATAATTTAGACTCCTAAATCACAAAGGATTTCATTAATCTGCCAAAAATTCACATAGCTAGTGAGCAACAAACCTGGGAATTGAATCTGGGTCTATCTCCATAGCCTATGTTCTCTCCTTTCACCAATGAGCTCAGTTTGGAAGAATGGAAGTGTTTCTACACACGAAGAGAAGATAGAAAGATGCTCATTGCAGTGCTATCATTTTTGGTATTATTTTTAATCCTCACCAGAGGATATGTTTTTGATTTTGAAAAGAGGAAGGGGGAGAGAGTGAAAGAGAGAAAAAAACATTGATGTGACAGAGAAACTTCGAAGTGAGAAACATTGATTCGTTGTCTCTCGTGTGTGCCCCAACCAGGTTCCAAATCCACAACCTAGGTGGGTGCCCTGACTGGGAATCGAACCCACAACTTTTTGGTATGTGGAACAATGCTCCAAGCAACTGAGCCACCCAGCAAGAGCAGTGCTATTACCTTTGAAACTGGGGTTGAGAGACAACAGAGGGTAGAAAGTGAGAGGTATATCTAAAGAGCAGATAATTCTGAACTGAAGAGGTAAGACGAGAAATCAGTTAAAACAGTAGACAAAAAGAATGCAGAACAATGAGGCATAATGAGAGATGGGTGGAACTTTGGTGGGGTGCATCTTGTGTTTCTGCACCTGCCCACTTTTCTCTCCAAGTTGATCCTTCATACCGATGCCAGAATAATGGCCCTGAAGTTCCACTCTCTATAATACTCGTCCCCAGCCTAAACTTTCAAATGCTCCTAGTCATCAAATGATTTTATTGGCTTGTATAGTCCTGAATTTATAATAGCCTTCCCTATACCTGCCCCCCCGCACTCTAATTCCTCTCAGATCCAGTGAGACGCGCAGCTCTGCCACCCACCCCATTTTCCAGGTTAGTGCGTGTGCGCGCTCTGTGCCACTCTCTTGATGCCTCTTGCTTTCCGCTCCATTCCTTTTATGACAAGATTCAATCTTACTTTATTAAGGCTTATGTTTATGAAGTGTGGCCTCTTCCGATACTCATTCTTTGGTGATTACACTGTACCTTCTAATTTAAAACGTATTCTCTTATTTCATATTAAATTACGTCTGCATTTCTACGAGATTATAAGCTTTTAAACTTGCAACATCACATCTAATATCTCTTCAATAAAGTGTGTGGCACAATAAAGGAAGCAAGACAGTTGCCAAATGAATATTCAATTAACTAAAGTGACAACGGAACATTTAAAAAGCTGAGTATTAGTAGGAGCCAAATAACTTAGTAACAAACACATAGATGCTTATGGAATATAGAATAAACAAATGATAAGGAATTCAATTTCTATGAGTGATTCAAATCATAGATGTTGAGTCTAACCAGAGTCTGACAAAGGATTTATTTTTCATTATTTCCATACAAATTCATCATCTAAGTAAATTAACCCAATCATACTTCATTAATCAAATTAGTCTGAGTAATGTGGAGTCCTTTTCTTCAACCTATTACCTTGGCCTTATAAGGGATAATCAAACAGTCTTTTTGGCTCCTGAGGACAGCAAAAAGAAAATGCTTTTGGAAGTACATTACAAAGACACTAACACAAGCAGAGCTAGTTGCCTCCTCCCCAATATATCCATAGCTTTTGTCACACTGCACTAAGATTTTCAGCAGTCATCACTGGGTTGTGTGCTATGTAAGAACAAAGAGGCCTCTGTCCCCAGAGTGGAATACTACTTGGCACTGTAGACACACAAAACTAGCCCTTGCAACTAGATAGAAATAAAAGAATTTTAGTGGGACTAGTTGCTGTTTAAAAGACAAGGTGGGGGTAGAAATGAGAAATATTGATGCTTGAATCAGAATTTGAAATGGAGAGTGGTGGCATCCCTATCCAGGGCCTAGCATCCTGGCAGAGTCACCATTTAGGTGACATAATCCTCATGAGACGTTGAACTGAGAGGAAGGATGGAAGGCAGCTTGTATGACTGTCCTTTCTTATTAAAAGACTCTCATAACTGGACTTCTAGCCTCTAAACCCCCAAGGCATGTGTTTTAATGAGCCAATACTCTTTATAATCCTTATCAGTCACCTACTCATATGAAATCCATAAAAATCTGTTTTTTTTTAAATTTTTATAGTTGCAGCAGTCACTAATAAGGAAACTAAAACAAGTCCTTTACTGGATGCTCAAAATATTAATTAAAACTCTAATAGCTAACCATCAATTCCAAAATTCCTCCGTTCTCATATTCATAGATACTCAGCAGGTGTAAATTTAGTGTCAAGCATTGCGCCATGAGCCCAGCACTAGGGATTTGCTCACAAATTCAATGGCATCCGGTCATCCAGGAGCTCACATTCCAGGAAAATATGTGATAATATTATTGACAAGGTAAGCTCGAGGTGCCACAAGATCATGGCAAAGTAGAGCTGAAGCCAGCTTAAGGTGGTCACAAAAGACTACCCAGAGACCGTGACCAGATAGCCCACAGCCGCCAACTCCCTTCTGCAGCTACTATGCTTTCTACAAAATTAAAATTAATGTATGCAATCAGGCTTGGTAAGTTATATATTTCAATTGGCAATGAAAAATGCTTGTCATTACCAGTCGTTCTCTTGGCTCTTTTAAGTGAGCTATAATAAGTAAAGAAAATAACTCAATTTAACACTTTTAATTAAAGTTGATATTTTCATTTTAAAATAATGGAAGTATGTAAGCAAAGAGATCAAACATGACAACTGCTAAGTGGACATGATAATCTGACAACAAGTCCTGATATTGGCTCAAATGTCTAAAGATCTCCCATCTGTCCCGTTTGGAAAGAGCAAGACAAACTCAATGGTGAGATGACTACGTTTTGAACAAAATGATTTTACAAACAAAATATAAACAGAAGCATAGATACAAAGAACAGACGGACAGCTCTCAGAGATGGGGAGAAGGGCTGGCTGAAAAAAAATCAAGGGATTAAGCAAAAAAAATATATATATATAAATATAAATAGATATGGTATATATTTTTATATATATTTATGAATATAAATATTTATTTATTTATACACACAAACACATAGACACAGACAACAGTATGGCCATAGCCAGCCAGAGGGAAAGGGGTGGGGGAAGTAAAAGAGGGCAAAGGGGAGATAATGGGGATGAGAAGAGACTTCACTTTGGCTGGTGAGAGCGTGATGCAGTGTGCAGGTGATGTTTTATTGACTCGTGCACTTAAAACCTGTATGGTTTTGTTAAGCAATGTCATTTCAGTGAATTCAATGGAAAATATTACTATATTTTCTTTTCTTTAGATATTGTTAATAAGCAAAGTACAAATATACACTTTTTGGAAATATGTAAAAACTCAGAAATATGTTAATTAAAATAAAAACTCTGCATGATACTAAAGAAAAATAATCACTATCAGCATTTTGATATAGACTTTTCAATCTCTCTCGTATATTATAGTTCTTATAAAGTTAAAATCAAGACAATCTATCTTTTCTTCTCTCATTATTATATCTTATGTATTTCTTGTATGTTGAAAGTCTCAGCCCTGGCTGGTGTAGCTCAATGGACTGAGCACAGGCCTGCGAACCAAATAACTGCAGTTTGATTCCCAGTCAGGGCACATGCCTGGGTTGCAGGCCAGTTCCCAGCAGGGAACCCACGAGAGGCAACCATACATTGGTGTTTCTCTCCCTCTCTCCTTTCCTTCCCCTCTAAAGATAAATAAATAAAATCTTTTTAAAAAGTCTCTAAATCATGATGTTTTATAGTTAAATACTATTCTCCAGAGAGATAGTACATTGGTTGTAGTACAATGATTAAAAAGCATGAGTATCTCCAACACTAAATGAATAATTTCTCTTTCAAATAAAACAGATAAAGTGAAAGTATAGGAGAGGTGAACACATTATTACTTGGAAAATAAAAACATTTCAGCAAAATTCCTCTCTCAATAAAATATTCATACTTGGTTTCTAATCATTTCTGTAAAATGAAGCCTATTTTCAGAGTCACTTGTTTCCGTAACATGCTATCATTACCAAATCTTGTGAAAACAGCAACAATCAATGTTAAAGGTATGTATGTATGTATATGTATATTCAATATACATAAAAAGATTCTAAGTATACACTATAACTAACAAATATAAATTTATTTGCAAAATTATTCTGATATATATATTTGCTGCTTTTTTATTTTCAGAAAATAAATATGTAAGTAGTATTGGGAAAAAGTATGTACATGAAAGTTCATCCTTCAGTTTCTGAAGGCAAGAAAAAAACATACCCTACAAATTATATATTCTATTTTTTATCATATTTTTCCTTTGGTAAAGTCTGTGTGTACATTCATGTGTGTCTGTGTGGGCATGCATCTATGTATTTATCTATATACATATATACATACATGCATACATACACATGGTGGTAGTTGTACTAATTACTATTCTAGTATTACAATTGTTGAACTCACTCACTTTTATTAGACAAGTTCTTACTACTCTATATTATGTGATTGAGTGGAAAGTCAGCATTTTAATATAATTGTTTATTTGTGCCAACTAAATTAAATAATAAACTTCTACCAAGAGCAATAACTTTAAAAATGATAATCCAAAATTTATTTCAGAATAAAATGTGTAGTGTTCTACCAGCAATGACACTAATCTGTAAGGAAATGTAATTGCCTTTATACGTATTATAAAGATGCTTGTTTATTTACTCATTTTCTGCCACCAATACCAGCTCTTTTCCAACCTATTTGTTATCATAAAAGACCTTGTTTTTAGTCTTAAGATATGTGGTTGAGATGATAAACTGAGTATTTTTTGCTGGAAGGAACCACTTTCAAAGGAAAATAGTGAGCCGAATTACATACAGTAATGGGTTCTACAAACAGCACTGAAGTAGCAAATGGCATTTCTTATCTAGAAAATGGTTTCTCAGTGCATTTGGTATGGGAAAGGAACCATGGTTTGTTATATGTGTGAATGATGAACAGCGGTACTAGAATTCTTCCTAAAACACAAACATAATTATGTTATAAACTGCTTAAAATGATTCTTGTCTTCTGGCCCAGAATAAAAAACAAAATCCTTATCCTGGCTCACAAGGCCGTTTCCAAGGCTCCCCCTGCCTGTGCAGCGCGCTCCCCCCTCCGCGTCAGTCCTCCACGCTGCAGACCCCAGCCCCACCCTGCCTCCGTTTTCCTGCGGCACCACTGACCCCAAAGTTGTTTGTACACCTTTATGTTTTTCTTATGACGCTGTTTTGTTTGCCTGGAATATTTTTTATCTCATCTTTTAAGACTCACATGGATTACCACGTTATCCTAATCTTCCTAAAACACCTGTGCTCGGGAGGATGCGAGGTAAAGAGAAGGAACAGAGAGGAGA
Organism: Carollia perspicillata; assembly: GCA_004027735.1. NCBI lineage: Eukaryota > Metazoa > Chordata > Mammalia > Chiroptera > Phyllostomidae > Carollia > Carollia perspicillata. Next base: position 6,375 of record PVKM010017736.1, read on the forward strand.
GGTTGGGGCAAAATCGACAACAGCGATTTCCCGTATCATTTACTGACAAGAATGTCCAAATATCTACACCGAACCCTGCAGTTTACTACCACCAGTGCCTATCTTCGCCTGGCTATGAGCCAGGACTGCTGTGGAAAATTCAAGCTCCTCTAAACAATGAATTCTTTCAAGAGATCATTCAACCAGCTCTATCAACTCTGTAAGTTATTATAACATTTTGAGGACATCTTTTGTTTTTGTTACACCTTACTAGACACTTTTCCCCCTGTTATGACACTGGCTTTTCTGCCAAACAAACAAAAAAGAGGATATAAAGAAAAAATAAAAAGAGTCTTAAGATACATTGAAGAAACTCCTTTAACTCAGAACTGTTAGCATATGTCTGTTGGAGGACTGTCATGACTGACATCCTTTCTTAAATAATCTGGCTGGACTTGAGTGAATTTAAAGATTCCACAATTAAATATGATTACCTAATACTTCAATGAGTATTTTCATGAATTCAAATTATTCACATTTTTTAAAATTTTGATAAATCACAAAAAATTGATTTTCAAAAGCATTGTATCAATTTTAAATGCTTCAGTTCCGGAGTGATTTAAAATTCTCTTTATCTTTACCACTAACATTAGCTAATTTATTATGTAAAACTGTATATCTCTTTTTAGTTTGTTTTTCTCTGATTAGTTAAATATATTTTACATTTTGTTTACTAGATTTTTTTCCAATATGAATTTTCTGTTGTATATCTTTCGTTCATTCTTTTCCATCTCAGTGACACGTGTATGTGTGTGTAGGTGCATGTGTTCTCCTTTCTCCAATATAGTTTCATAAGATATCTTCTCAAGAATTGATAACTTCTGAGTTTCTTTTAATGTTAAAAAAGGAAAAATGCTATGAAATGACAATCTTTATGAACAATATGGAGAAATTTGTTCAAATAAATTATTTTAGCAGAATACGCATTTAACTGACCACATACACATATAAAGTATTGGTTCATGACCTGGTGTCATCCTGTATCTAAACTGTCACAGCCTGTTCTTAATTTTAATAATCAATATGGATAATCATGTAGTAAAGAGTTACTTGGAATTGAAAATAGTTTATAACTAAATGAATTAAGATAGTCTTGATGTTTCAAAACAAGTGGAAATTTGTGTACATGTAAAAATCTTTCATTCTGAATTAAAAAAATAAAAGAGTCTATGGGTTCTGTGGAGAAGTTATTTGGTAGCCATTCCTGTGGAAAAAAAAGTAAGTGTTAAGTTTTAATTGACTATGAGCTTAACATGAACAAACAGAGTGATGTCACTGACTAATTACAGTGTATAATGTTTAAGTCATTGGAATTAATGTTCTCATCAGGACAGATCATATCGGATCATGGTCTTGAGTGTCATCAATGCGAAGTTTAATGATTTTTAATTTTTACCAATCATGACAAGAATATGGGGTAAATTTGGAGCCAGAGGACATTTAGAATGCTAGAACTTGGATGTTAAAAGTTTTAGAAACTATATTGTATAAGAAAATGAATGGTATTTAGCTTGGAAACATACCAAGGGGACATGTGATAACTATTTTTAAAAATATAAAGGGGTTGAATCATATAGAAAATAAACTAGATTTGTGTTGTTTTACTCAATTCTGGCTAAGAATTAGCTGTTATAAATACCCAACCCAAAAGTGGGTTTCTTCTCTCCTTTCTCTCAATCAGTCAACAAACATTTATTGAGTGTGGAATATAAACGTTCCAGGTACTGTGACAGGCCCCCAGAGTAGAAGTATAAATAAAGTATCATCTGTGACTTCAGAGGGCTCACAGTCTAATGGAGTTGACAGATTATCTAGCTAGCTAGAGCTAGCTATCTATTTATCAACTTTCAATGTATATACAATGTACAGGAAGTACTAAACAAGAAATCTGACTATTCAAGCAAAAGCTGACTAACATCTGTGCTCGCTGAAACATCATCTAGACTTTTCATTCAGAGCCAGTGTCCTAAAATAATGTGCAATCTTATAAGGTATATTTATGTAATACATAGTATTTACATAATATATTTATATTACATATGATTTTAGGAAAATCAAGGACATTAAAAACAATGTAAAATGTTTTAAAAGGAAAATAATTTGTTACAGAATAGTAAATATGGAATTGAGACCTCTGACTATCGGATCAAATAGGGAAACATTTTGATTTACAAGTTTTCCATTAAAAAAGAAAGAAGCATACATATTTTTCCAGGAAATAAAATATAATATTTCTCTTGATTTTAACATTTTGAGCAAAGAGTGGTAAAATTCCTTGCAAACCTGCCTAGGTAAGACTGTATATGTAGTCAAAATTAAGTATTTTAAGCAAATATAATCTAATTTCAAAAGAGAGAGGGATAAAGGGTCATAAAAACTCACAAATTGTGAAACTTGCTATAGAAGGTGCAATGTAAAAAAACAAGAACTGACGGGAATAACATGGTACATTTGACTCCACCTCCCTTTTCCATGATTCTTCTAGTTCTGTGAACTTGAAGAAGTGCTAAGGAAGCAGTCATGTCTGAACAGGCGGGGTTCTCTTCAATGTGCTTACTAATTCACCTGGGCTTCGCAAATGGGCTTTTTCCTACTTTGAAAGGGCTTTGTATCAGCATTTTCTAGTTCTTTTGTTGGCAGACACCACGTCTTATAAGCACCTAGAACTTCTGGTAGAAGTTCAAAGAGCAATCTGGCCAGGACAATGCATGCTAATTGCATTAACAGTTCCACCTTCTCCCTTGTAGGGCTTATTTTCTTCCTTACCTAGCCCATCTTGTAAGTTGAATCTAACAAAAACAAATGAGAATAAAACATGCTTAAGATAAAACTACATAGCATTCATTTTGGATACACTACCTCATTGTCTTCATAGCCTCTCTTCGATTTTATTTAAGATATAACACATGAAAGGTGTTAAGTATCCTAAGGATGCCCCCAAAATGAGGGGAAACTCATCATATATTGCTAGCTCATTATACAAATATAGTTACTGATTCTTGCTTTGTACCAGACATTTTGTGAGGTTATGAAAATACACTGTTTAACAAGACAAATAATGCTCTATGTTCTGGAAGTTTATATTCTGGTAAGAAATATAGATGATAAATAAGTAAAATACTTAAAATAATGATCACAAATTGTGATGAAAGCTAAGAGGATCATGGGGTTGGTAAAGTAATTGGCGTTTGGGTGTGGAAGGGCTTATTCTAGTAGGGCTGGCTAGAAAAGTTTTCCTGAGGTGATGACATTCACCTGAGTGAGAGAGAGGTCGTCAAACAAATAACTGCACTGGAGGAGTGCAACGAAGGGGAATGTCAAGGACAAAGACATAGAGAAAAGAAAGGGTTAAACATGTTTAGGAATCAAAAAGACCTTGCAGACTCTAGCTTGTGGAAAAGGCAAAGAGGTAGGCCAGAGTCACGTCAGGAAGGACCATGTTAAAGAGAATGAAAAGCCATTGGAGGGTTTTAAGTAAAGAAGCCTCAGTCTCTGATTTACATATTCAGAGGGATGCCCTAAGTTTCAGTATATAAAGTGGATGGAGAGAGGTAATATGTAGAAGCAGGAACTTAATCATCAAGTTATTAGAAATGTACCGTTGACTTGGAGGAGAATGGTAGGGTAACAATCTAGAATGGTGACAATATGTACGATGTCCTTTGGAGCCAGAAGAAAGAGAGCTTGGTCAGATGGTGTGTGGCACTAAGGAAAAATGTTTAGAAAGTAACAGAAGGAATAAGAAAGCAGATGATAGAAATATAAAACCTAGTGGTATAGCCACTAGGGACTGTCAGAAAAAGGTAGATGAAGAACAGCAAATGGGAGAATTTGGGAAAAATCAAATGAGGAACTTCTGCCCAAGATCAGATTCAGCTGAGAAAGGACACAACTTACCAGTTCACATTATCAGTTCAGAGCACATGTAAAAGAGCAGCTTATTCAGATCAATAGTGGGCACACACAAGCAAAACATTAATTCCTAACACACAAGAAAATACATTTTCAAAAGAGATAGTGTAATAAATAGAAAATTAAAAATCCTAAAAGTATTAAAAACGTGATAATATTTTTATAGTTTTAAGAATAAGGATATCTTTATAAGAATAGCACAAAACTCAGAAGCCATGAAAATGACTTACAGATTTTACTACATAAAGTGTCCATATAACAAAAGTCATCATACATGAAGCTGGAAGCCAAAGGCAAAACGAAAAAATAATTTGCAATGTAGATGACAAAGGGTTAATTTCTATAGTATATAAAACATTTCAGAAATAAGGAAGAAAACACTGGTAAAGGAAAAGAAATGACAGTTCACAGAAAAGAAAGAACACTGATCTTAAAAATATAAGAAAATTCTCAGCTTCACTATTAATCAAAAATAGAAAATTTAATTTTTAGATTTAATTTTCACCCATCAGGACAAGTGAAGATTCAAGAGATTGATAATGGCTAGTGTTGTCAGGTCATAGAAAGACAGTTATTGTCACATCCTGGTATTTGTAAATTTAAATATTATTTCTTTTTTGAGAAAAAATTTTACAATATCTATTAATAGGAGAAATCTGCATTATCTGATATGGTTATTTTGTTCCCAGGAAATTAGTTCTACAGGAGTATTCACACAGGTACACAAGTAGTTTTACTGCTATTTTCTTTGCAATATATAAAATGTGGAAACAACCTAAATATTGATCAAAAGGGTATTGAGTATATTTATCATAATTCCTTTGTACAGTGACATATGAAGTAGTAGAAGAAGAATTTGAGATAGCTCTTATATACCAACAGAAAACTTTTTATGGAAAATGTGTAACAAAACATTGATATAGCATAGGTTTTGAGTATTAGTTTTATTGAGTACTTTTTATTTATTGATTTTTTTGTGTGAGCGAGAAAGAAACATTGATTTGTTGTTCCAATTATTTATGTATCCTATCCGTTGGTTGATTCTTGTAGGTTCCCTGACTGGGGATGCTACCCACAACCTTGGCATATCAGGACAACGCTCTAACTAACTAAGCTACCTGGCCAGGGCAGTTTTATTAAATACTTTTCTTTTTCAATATATACTAGCATCTTATGGTTATAGTACTCCTTATCTAGGTCTATACAGACTTTTTAAAAAGTCTAAAAAGGTCTATAGACCATGTTGACTATGATTATCTCTAAAATGTGGGATCGCAGAATATTTTGACTTGTTAAGATTTATGAATTATTTGAAATTTTCACAAGTATGCTAATTTTTTAAAGATAAAAATATGAAACATGGAGATAACACAGTGCATAAAGTATTTAAAGTTACTGATAAAAACTGCTCCTTTTGGAACAGGCATATGAGCAACAAAAGTAAGCACACACTGATTACAGCTTCTCGTGTGGTTTTTGCTGTATCTGCAGAAATATTGTGACTTACTCAAAGGAAGTATTAAATTTCAACTTTTCTCCTTTGGTTGCTAAGATAACATAAACTTTTCACTGATGACACCATTAGTTTTGTTAAGTTGGAGGCAAGTGATGACACTGTAAAGACTAGAACAATTTTTACTGAAGTTTAGGCTCTTTACAACAGTCATTACTGTGTTTATTTGGAACCCAAAAATTTATATTTTAAATTTTATTTTAATTGTTTTATTGTTGTTCAATTATAGTTGCTCCCATTCCCCCACATGCCGCCATGAGATGCCACTTTACATTGGTCAGAGTGGCCATCATAAACAACAAACAAGTGCTGGTGAGGATGTGGAGAAAAAGGCACCCTAGTGCATTGTTGGTAGGAACGCAGACTGGTGCAGCCACTGTGGAAAACAGGATGGAATTTCCTCAAAAAAACTAAAAATGGAACTGCCTTTTAGCCCAGCAATTCCACTGCTGGGAGTATACCCTAAGAATCCAGAAACACTAATTTAAAAACTTCTTAAAGGAAACATGAAAGAGATTGACTGATAGCTAAGCAAGTGTCGAAGTAAAGCATTTGGGGAAATTTGTTACAAATAGCTCTAGTCATTCTGAAATCAAATAATATTTCCATAACAAATATGTGGGTTGCCCAACTAATGAACTATCCATTGCTGTTTGCATAACATTTTAAAAAGTCACTTAGTCATTTTTCCACATGGCGGTATACATGACAAGAATTTGGCAATATAAAGTGATGGGACTGTCATTGTTTAGAATTCTTAAATTTCTGTGCTGCATTACAAATCACACAGAATTGACATCCAATGTAAAATGCTATGCATAAGTGAGAAGCGTTAAAGAGATAGCTTTGAGTAAAACATCTTTCTGTTTAGATTAAGAGTTACCTAGCTGCTGTCACTCCAGGTGATGGGTATCTCGTGGATCCCATACTAACCAAAATTCTGCAGAACAGCAGACAAATCTGACTTTAGGATCTGATGCCCTGGATAATTTATGGTTATGCAAATTTTCTTAATGACACATCTTCACTTTCTCCGCACATAAAATAATAAGAATAATGTCTGCTTCTTCCAGTTGTGTGAGAATTGAGGTGATAAAACACCCTTCACACATAGCTAGTGCCCCATTTTAGTAGCTATTATTATTATTATTATTATTATTATCATTATTATTATTAGAGAAGAAATAAATTTCAGGGAACAGGGATTTGTTAGTAATGTCAAATCCTGCAAACTATGAAAATGCCATGAGCACTAAGGAATAATTGGACTTACTAATTTTTAAGTCACTGATGACCTTCAAGAACACAACATTCCAGGAGAGGTGGTGGAAGGGGAAAAGATAATTCATTATGAAAATAGAATAAGCTGATGTGGAATACGTAGAACATCGGATAGTAAGAGAAGGGACACATATAATAACATTACAATTTGAGAGGCAGAGGGCCAAACCAAGGATTTTGCCAGCTAGGACACACTGAAACCAGTGAAGATGGGTTTTATGTAAAAATTCCTGGTTGGTTACAAGGAAAAAATTGAATTGGCTTCTATTACAATGATGAAGTTAGGGAATGAAGTTCTGTTTGTTTCTCTAACTTAGGTGTAGCTTCTTTAGGCCTGTGGTAGGGGGCCTTTTTGTATGATTGCAATTCATTGTATAGCCCTTTATAAGTTTAGACCATCTCTCTAAGCGCACACACACACACACACAGACACACACAACTAATTTTGTATATAGGTAGAAGTCATCACCCTCCTTAATTTGTTCATGAAACAATCTTCCCTGAATGGCCCATGAATCCCAGATAAAGTTATCCTCTTTTAGGATTTAGAAATGATTTCAACAAATATAAATTTAGACTCATGCACATAACTTAAAGTTAAAAACTCCGTGAGAGGTCAAAAAAGTTTTTATGAGCCCTGGCTGGTGTAGTTCAGTGGATTGAGTGTGGGCCTGCGAACCAGGGGATCACAGTTTGATTCCCAGTCAGGGCACATGCCTGGGTTGCAGGCCAGTTCCCAGTAGGGGATGCACGAGAGGCAACCGTACATTGATATTTCTCTCCCTCTCAACCTTCCCTTCCCCTCTAAAGATAAATAAATAAAATCTTTAAAAAAAGAAAGTTCTTATGAAATAATAACAAAATGTCTTTATTCAAAACATAAATTACCTTTTAAAAGCACAAGCAGAAAATAAAAATAAATCTTGAAATGTTAAGACTGACAGAAATAAATACTCCATATGACACGTAAAATGTAACACAACTGAATTTAATTGAATTCTAATTGCTGAATACTTTCCAAACACTTTTCTAATATTCATAAAATGCATGTGTGGTAGGTATTATTTCCCTGGGTTAAAAGATGAAGAAGCTAAGGTTCGAATGTATTAAGTGACTTACCCACTAATTAGATTATAAATTCAAGACCATCTTATTCATAAGTACAAAAAAGACACCCTCTTCCTACCTCTAAATAAAAAGATAAGACTATTCTAAGCCAAAATATGCACAAGAGTATATATTCATAGAACCTATGTGTGATTAATCAATACTGTTTTCCCAACCTGTCAAAACACAAAAGAACACTCTAAAAAAGAGAAGAAATGAATGTTAAAGATGTTACAATTATCTTTGCATTCACTTTTTTAAATTTTGCATCCTTTGCAAGGTTGATCACTATTACTTGAAATTCCCCCCACCTCCTGGTCCTGTGAAATTACACTTGCCTAATTTTACTCTGAACTCCCAGACCCCTTTTCCCTTAGTCTCCTTTTGTCTCTCTGTCTCTCAAGTTATAGTATTTCCTAGGATTTTGTCCTCAGCAGTTTTTTCACAGTTCTTGCTCTCTCTGGGCTATCTCAGGCACATCTATGGCTTCAATCACCACCACATGTCTGTCTTTAGTTCAAACTGAGCCCCAGAGCTCCAGACACACATGTCTGACTCTCTACACCGCATATCTACATTGAGATGTCTCTTAAACAACTCAAAAGCAGTGTATTCACAATAAAGTCACCTTCCCCACTCAAATCTGCACCTTCTCCTGTGTGGCCCTTCCTAATCAGTGCGATCGCTATCAAGACATTTGTCCAGGTGAGAAATCATCTTCTGTTCTTATTACACTTCCTTTCCTCCCTCCCACACAGACATTACATCCGTCATGAAGTTCTGACAACAGTTCTGCATTCTTGTATCTAGGTGCTTTTCGCTCGCCTCCATACTTCTTCTTTTAAGTGCCTATCACCCTAAATGCTATTACTTCAAGACTCATCTAATTGGTCCTTTTCTTCCTGTTTTGTTCCCTTCCTATTCATTCTCCCTTTTGCAACCAGCCTGTTCCTTATATTATATAAATCTGATCACGTTACTGCTGTGTTTCAATTATTTATAGCCCCCCCTTTTTTTATAATTTAGAAGAGCCTCCTTACAGCAGCTACAATACCCTTTGTGCATCTGCAAAGCTTCGCCCCTTAGCACACCTCTCCTGTCCATTCTCAGTCTACAACCAGACTAAATCTCTCAGTGGCTCGGGCACACGTGGCTTTCCCACACCTTGGTGCCTGTCATATGTTGCTTTCTTGGTCAAGCATGCCTTCCTTCCACTCTCTTTTTCCAATTACTCAACTAGATCCTTAACACCCAGATCAGGTGACCTCTCCCCTAAGAGGTCATGCTAAGCTTGGCATTATTATCCTTCCTGTGTGTATCTTAGTCCCAGTCGTCCGCTTCTCTGTCGTAGCACTTAATCTTACTGTATTGTAATAACTAACTTAAATAACATAATGTCAAATAACATAATGTCTTTGCCACTGGAGGATCAGCTCCTGAGGGCAGCAACTATTCTTATAAGTTTTCAGATTTCTTATTTCAGATTTTCTCATTCCTAGCATACTGTCTAAATACCCTTAATAAGTGTGTTTAATGATTAATGGATACATTCATTATCTAATCTAGTGAATGAATGGATAAATTCATTACGTAATATGAATTCAGACCTTGCTATATCACTCAGTGTCATATGACTAATGAATAAGTTGCCCAGAAAAGTCTTGTTCTATTTTGTTCAAAATGTTGTAATTAAATTAGAAGAAAAGATTAATGACAACTCTGCTTTTTTCTTTCTTAATTCAAGTAATATCAATATAGATGTATTTTTCACACCCTATGGCCTACTGGTAAAAGTGCTAGGAAAATAGAAGACTTGGGTTCAAACCCTGACTCTGAAGCCTAGTAGCCATACAATCCCGGGCAAGTTAAGTAACTCCTTTGGACCAAACCCGTCTGCACTACAAAATAATGACTTTCTTCTCAGACTGTCGTACTGCAAGATCAGTTTGAGGTCAAATAACATAATGTCTATGAAAGCATTTAAAAAATACATTTTGTCATAAAATGTAAGGTATATTTACCTCTCATTTTAAATTCCTGAACAATAATAAAATTCTGTAAATAAGATACATACATATTTTCTAATTTATATCAGAAAGTAAAAATTTTCCTCTTTAGGAAATTAATACACTTGGAAAAATACAGATTAAACAAACGTTTAAGGAGTTTTTCTGATAGTTTTAGGAAGATGTAGTATTCCTGTGATAATTCTGAAATAGATCAACGCAAATTATAGATCACCCTAACATTTTAGAAAAAAAACAACAACACGAGAATATGACTCATCTTTGTCACTAATTTCACAACAGAAAATAAGAGAAGGAGAGAATATTATAAAACTAAAGAATTATTTCAAATAACATAGAATCTTGCTATCAATTCAAAATAAGGAAGCCTAATGACAGTTTCATTAGAGTTACAACACTTTTTTTTCCTAAAAATAGTCGAAAGCCAAACAATATTTAATTCTAATGTATCTCTAATAAATTTGCAAGTAAAACCGTCAGAATTTTATTTTTAGCATGTTTAAAATTACTACATCAGCCATGTAAACTTTTAGAATGTCTCTTTATGGTTTCATGTCTCTGAAAGAGAATATGTACAATGCTTAAACATTTTTTAAATCAAAGCCAGGAGATTATTAGCATTTAGCGCCATTATATTCAAGGAGATTTTACTAAGTATGTAAGTGGGAAAACACACAGAACCTACTGATACACTGTCACAATTCCAGTTGTTTAGATTAACTAGACAACTTACTTTTACAAGTAACAGTTATCATGGATACTTAGAGTTGACAGGTAAACTGAACACAGATAGAACTTAAAAAAAAAAACTTTTCATCTTTACTAGGATATAATATCCAGTTTCTAGTCTATTTGTGATTGTTACAACTTTCCAACTCATCATATTTTAAACCACTGATTTGACAGATTTTTACAGAACAGGGGAGGAAAAAACACCATTAAAAGCACAATTATTAATTATGTGGTTCTTCCAATTCAAGTTAAAAAATGGAAATATTCCATAAAATGCTTCTATTATTTCACCAAAGTGACAATACACAACTAATTAGTCTGCTTTATTATATATATTCTACTGCTCCTCCGAAATTTAGAAAAGCTATTTCAGAAACTGAATATTTGTCATTTATATTGTGACAGGCTGCCTTATTAAAGGACTGATTCTTTTCCAGGTTTATAATGGAACTCTAATAAACTGATAAGTTCAACATCTCTAATATTTTTATTTTTAGAAAATTTGGTGATAGACTACTTTAGTATTTTTTTTTTATTTATGGTCAAAGTTAACATAAATTGTGCTCCAAAAAAAAAAAACCTCCATTAATTAACTATTGGAAAATTATAAGAAAACAGTCTGCTTTCAGGTTGTCACAAGTATTTTGCAGAAGACATATCCAATTGAAAAAGCATGTTTGTTTGCAAAGATAGCTATCTTGGGTCAAGTATGTATTTTATTGAAAAACATTGACCATATTGAATTTAGTTTTAAAACATCTATTTTTCTATTCCCCGTACTTTGGATATATGACAGCAAATAAATGTATACCTTCAGTTACACTTTGAAATTTTAACACTTAGGCTATTTATTACACCTATTTTGGCTATTAAAATAGGTCATAATTTTATATTATCTGTATTTCCTATCATCTTAGTTTTACATTGAGCAAAGTGTGACTTTCTAGTGATGTAAATAATTTTAGAAGTATTTGAATTTAATCTTACTCAAATATTGTTAAAAATAAATTAAAACTATGAACTAAAATTATTTTTTCTTCCTTAGAGTCTTAGAAGTTATACCAAAAGTGGTAAATTTGTGTTAATCAGGTTTAGTCTTAAGCAGTATATAAACTCTATCACAGAATGTTTAGATGGACCAAAGTAATAATAGAGTGCTAAATTAATTGTGAGGCAGAAGAACAAGCTTTAAAATATATCTGTCCAATAGATAACCAATAATTTTTATCTTTTAATCTGCTTTTTGTCTTTGATTATTCATTCCATAAAATAAACATATCCTTTTCAATGGTCTTAATTCTCAGACAGACTAGATCCTGCAGTTTTACAAGAATCCACTGCAGGAAAATCGCAATTCAAGTAAACCCGGCCAGTCCCATATTATATGTCTATATTTAATACAACATAAAAACATCTAAAAACCCAGTCTGTATCACTGTGAAGAATAATTGTCATGTTAATTTTCCAGAATACTATTTTTATCCTTTTGTACCCAAAGGAATAAGACCTGGTATGTAACACTGTCTCATACCTAGTCCCCACATTTCCCCGTTAAAGAGGCTGGGAAGTCAGGCCCTGCCAGCTCTGGGACAGCCCCCTCAGCAAACAGAAGTCACGTGACCCGTGCTCTCCGGTAACTGACTCTTCCCAAATTCACCTTAGGATTGCCTTACAAACATTCAGCATACCCATTTCACCCCCAGAATTCATTTTAGTCACTAGGAAATATATTTTGTCCTCTTAAAACTTATGCATCTTTAAAAAGATATTTTAAATATGTGTGCAAAATCAATTAATGTGATTATGACAAAATATGGCATCCCTGACATTGTATTACAACTGAATTCAAAATAAGCAAACTTAAAGTTTACTTAGTTTCAATTTTCTCAACCTTAAATGTGAAAGAGTAGCATATTATCCATAGTTTATACCTTTTTCATTCTGTGTGTAGTTTCCTATCAAGTGTTAGTAGTAACACTTCATTTTACATAATGTATTCATTACATAAACAGAATAATACTAATTAAAATCATCCTGACATTAAAAAATGATAAGAAGGAAAAAAGAATGATTACTTTATGGTTTATATAGCTGAAAGACAAAATACAATATCTAGAATACTTAAATACTTAATTTGTAAAAGCAAAACAAAACTAATATATTTGTTACTTTTAAGAAAGTCTCTCAAAAATAACAAAAATTAATGTTTAAATAGTAATTTACTGTCAACGAAATCCCTTTACATATACTGGTATCATAACTGTTTTCAAAGTTAGTAATTTTTTTTGTCCTTAGAATATCAGGAAAACATGAGAAAAAAATTTAAATAAACACCTAATATTTATATAAAAGGGAGAATGCTTTATACCTAGAATTATTTGAGTTGTTGACATATTTTTCAAAACAAAACTAGAAACCTAAAATTTGCAACAATGAAAATCCACAAACCTGGGTCTAATTTATGTGCATTTATGCTTAAAAATAACTCCCTACTTCTATAATGTAATATTGATTTTATCACTAAATAGCAAATGATTTTTCTAAATTAAGCTGTGTTCATAGAAACTAAAGCATTCCTGCAAAATAATACAAGTTTGTCACTTTACCAAATGTCAAATGCTTTGACATCCTCATGAAACCAAATTCTAAAATAAAGTAATGGTTAGATTCCAAAAATTCAGAAAACAATTGATCACACTATTAGTTAGATGAATTAATGGCAAGTAAATTTGAATTAAAATAAATTAAACAGATATCCTCCAAACATTTAAAAACTTTACTTTCAGTTTCACATATTTATTCAGTACCATTTCTAGAACTGAGAGAAAGCTTTTAAAATTAAAATATATCAACTTGATATAATAAAAATACTCTACAATCAGATTAAACATTTTACTACCCTTGTGCAAAATTTTATGTAGGAACTGTTCCTAAATGTCTTATGTAATCTATAACCATTATCTTAACACATAAATTTTAAGCAGTAGTAAATTGGCATGTAAAGGTGAGGAGGTATTTGAAACATGTATTTCCTTCAACAGTGAAAATGCAATGTAAATGTTATATTGACTGATGATATTTTAAAGAGTTTTCAATTAACCCACAGTTGATTATAATTTTATTACATTAAGTTATACAGTATTTTGGTAGGGGAGCACTACACAATTCTTTTATTACAGCATTAGGTGAGGTCACCCATTAAAGTTTCAATGTGTTTTATGAATTCAGGTGGATCGGAGACTAATGTGATTTGGCACCCAGGTAAGGATTCATGGAGTTATAGTCACAGGATATATGCATTACGTGGTAGTAAGAGACATTTACAACCCAGAATATAAGGTCAGGGCAGCCTCCAGTGACGTCACTGGATCATCTGCAGCGTCAGCCAACCGTTGAGATTACATATCCTTCATATCACTACTTCCCTCTCTTTGTCACTGTTAGCAAACCTTCCATTGCTTTCATCAGTGTAAGAGAGCATATGTCTACCTTAACAGCAAGATATATCCTTACTCAAGTGAAAAACAAATAAGAAAAACCAAAGGAACAGAACCAAAACTAGACTGAGTACAATTTTCAGTGACTTGACATTCAGGTGTAAGGAATAACACTGAAATGTTAAAGGAGAAATTAACTTGAATTATCGAGACAAGAAATTAAAAAAAAAAAAAAGAAAGAAGGAAAGAAGAAAGAAAGAAAGAAAGAAAGAAGAAAGAAAAGAGAAAAGAAAAGAAAAAGAATGATCTCAATATTTCAAGACAAAATCTTGATATTTAACTCTGATTTGCTCTGGAATCAGCCACATGTAGAACTCTTGAATTTCTTTCCAAAAATAATTAAATAATAATAAGAAGGAGGAAAGGCACTCAACTGCCTCATTTTAATTCTCTTCTAATTTATCCATAATTTATGTTTTACTTACAAGCATTTGTCACAGCAAAACTGTTGGCTGTCTCAATGTTGTCCACATGAGGTACCAAATTAAAAGGCGCTTCCGACGCATTGGGGCTGGTGTTATGAAGAAAAATTGCTAATCGAAAAGCAGTATACTCCTGATCTGTGTTTCGGATGAAGAGACCACCTATTAAAAACAACAAGAAAAGCACACTCAATGTTTCCTTTTATAAATGCCATTGCCGCCCCATGCACCGTCAAACGCACTGCCATTCCCCAGCACATACAATTAAGGACCTATCCCTGCCACATCTTGGGAGACTGGCCTTTGTCCCTGAAGTCCTAAAGACTGAAGACTAAAATACATGATTAGTATTTTAGTCTTTAGGACACCTCAGCTTTTCCCTGTCCCAATTTGTCATGATCACAATGACCTCTGAGACCATTTAGTGTGTTTTCCTTTTTCTCTCTCACCCTCCCCATGATTCCCAGCACACTGCTACATCAGCCGGCTTGGGGCATTTCTCTGGAAGATGCATGCAGATGAACAGAAAAGAGGATTTGCATTAAAATACAGGAACGAAAGGATGTGGTGTCATTCAGAGAAGAGGGAAATCAGAAAGGAGACATGAACTTTGTTTTTCTGCAGCTGGTGGACTCAGCCTACTCAGCTCCGTTTTGTGCACAGTCCACGAGAAATGATGCAGTGTTGAGGCTGGTTTTAGCTGGAAGGAATTCAATAGCTGCGTCCCATTAAGACAGGAGAGGATAATAGCAAGAAAGCCAAAGATGTTCACCAGAAACACAGTCGAGATGCAGGAATACAGGGGTAAAAGATACAAGAAGAAAACAAAATAAAATGAGAGAAAATTCGGGGGAAGGGATCTAACTTTGGTTAGGTTAATCGGTAGCAAGCAAAGGCAGGGTTTGCAGGTGGAAAGGCTTTTTCTCCCCGGAACAGTCTCTTTCTATAATAGAAAGATGCGGAGTCCAGCATGGGAAGAAGTGTATTTTTAAAAACAAACTCGACATCCCTTCATGCGCTAAAGAAACGGATGAAAAAAATGTCACACACAATGTAATCATACCCCATGGAGGTTTTTTCCAACTTACTCCAATTCTACTTAAGCGACTTGAACCAAAGGTGGAAATGGAGAGCACGGACTGAGAGGATGGAAGGTGGGCAGTTCTGTGTATATTTCGATTGAACCTGAACCAAACAGGCAGGTTTTTTTTTTTTTTTCCTCTTATAAAGGGGAGAAAAGAGAGGAGCAGAGGGAAAGGGAACCACTAAAGGTTTCCCTGAATTGCTTATCAGCAACTCATTTAACTCACTTTTGGATATCGGCTACAGCCACCCACAGGCACACCCCATCGGGGCAGAGCTTACCTATTTGAACGCTGCTTGGAAAGGCTCCCATGGCGAGTCCCCAAAATCCAGAAAATAACAAGACAATCTGTCTGCAAATAATCCTCATCTTCTTTTCTCCTCTCCTTGGTGCGCGCTCTTTCTCTCGCACTCTTCCTAAAGGCTATTCAGAGAGGCATTGAAGACGATGGCGCTAAAATTAAAAACAATAACAAAAAAAAAGGGGGAGGAGGAGAGAGGTTTGGGTGGTTCCTAATTCTGACTCTTTCCCTTTAGCAATCCATCGCGAGCTGCCAGATTTTTCCCGCAGTCTCCATAGCCCTGGGAGAGGTTTGCTGTCCGGCTGCAAATGTTGCACATGCAAAAGATGGTGGTGGAGCGTCTAGTGGCTGCTTGCAGGGATGAGACATGCGCTCTCTCTTTGCCTCTCTCGCACTCGCGCTCGCCCCTCTTTTTCTCACATACACACGGACGCTGGCGCCGCTACCGCCGCACGCGCTCCCTGGCTCGCACAGCTTCCAGTGCCCACCAAGCCTGCAGCAGCCCTGAGCATCCCTGAGCTCCTCGAGTCCCCTCCCCGAGCGCACCGCACTCCCTTTGCGTGCCCCTCGCCCACCGCTCAGCGGGCAGCACCTCTGGGTGCTCACCGAGGCACCCTATTCTCCTGACGCCCGTGAACCATTCTGGAAACGGGTTTTTTGGTCTCCTTACCACTCACCGGGTCCTTCCTCTCTTCTTCCCCTGTCCGAAGAAGGGCCTGCTCTGGGGATGAACACTCTCAGCACCCCTCTCTTTGCTTTCCCGGCGCCTCTGTTTCTCTACTGCACTTGGCAGGAAACTGGCCCAAAGGCCAGGTCTGCAGCCCGGCTCAGGGGCGCGGGGAGTTCGTGCCTCCCAGGCCCCCGGCCCCCTGCTGCATTCTCGCAGGCTCGCGGGGAGGACTAGCCGCCTCCCTCCCCTACAGCCCTCGCTTTTCTCTCAGCCTCGCCCTCTTCTGCCACTGGGCTGCGCGCAGGGGACTCAGGTCCGCGCTGCAGCAGATTTCTCATCAGCAAAACAGCCCGAGAATCTGGAGAGCCTGAGACCAGAACGGATGAGGTGAAGGGGCTCAGGAAAGGAGAGGAGGAGAAAAGGCGGTAAAGGGCAGCCCGGGCAGGTCTAAGGGGTTGATACCCGGGAGGAAAGAGTTGGAGGAGGTAAGGCCAGAGAAGACAACCAGAAAAGTTGAAACATCCTAGGGAAGAGAGAGAGGAAGGAAGAAAAAATACATTGAAATAGCAAAGTTTAGGAAAATGAACAGGATGTGAAAGAAGAACCCCAGAAATGAAAACTGAGGTCCTGTAACATATTCTTTGATAGACATGAAACACAAGTAGAAATAAGAACAGCGTGAAGCGTCAAGTAGGAAGAGGAATTGAAGACTCTTGTTTCCAGTCTCCATTCAAGAGGACAATTTTTCTCTATTGCTGTGGCCCACTTCAGGAGTCTGGGGACTCAGTTCAGGGGCCGAGGAAGGAGGATGGCTAGTGCTTGAGACAGTAGGCATAGAGTCTGATAGAAAAAACAGGACGCTTTTTAATGCACGCATTTTTTTGCTAGGTGGGCCTCTGGAATACTTGACTCCAGGAGACTTAAGCAACACATCGATGTCAATAGTTGTTCTGACTGGGTAGAATAATATTAATTATGCTGGAGTGTTTTGGAGCTTTGATGTCACATCCTCTGCAGGTCACATTTAGGACTTCGTTTCACCTGACTGTGTTGGACAGAGTCTGAAAGCAGAGTGACATGACCCTGGTAGCAATGAATGACAGGTTTCTGTACCTCTCTACTGTTTGAGGTTTCTTGATTTAAACAGTAGCTACAAGTCCTTAATTTCATTCAACTGTGAAAGAGAAAGTGTTTTACACCTTTACAGTTCTTTGGGTGTTACTGGTTGCATCAAGTTGTTTTAAAACCCAGAATGCTGGGTTGCATCAGTTCAACACAAGCTTCTGAGAAATCTTTGGAGAGGAAAGACAGCTAGTGCTTATGTTTATGTGATGTAACATTTGGGCAAGGTGGAGAATGGATCAATTAATGTGGAAGCCTTACATGTGCCTGACCTGATAAAGACTTTTTTTTGAAACGTGCTGCCTTTACTCCTTCAAGCTTCCTTTGATTAGATATCACATGTATTTGTAGTTGTAGATAATATTTAATATCCCCCACTAAAACTTCAGAGTGTTTTTCCTCAGAGTGTTTTTCCAAGTTCTGAATTTTGCTCTTAAAATCACATCTTTTTTTGTTGTTTATCCACTTTCCTGTTACATTCCACCACAGACTGTTATGACAAAAAACAACCTAATTGTGAGTAATTGGATTACACAAATCCTACATTTGTCATTTCAGCTTATAACAGTTTAGTCTTGCAAGTCAAGTGGGACTTGAAATGTTTTCTTTTTGTCTTTCTTGTCAGTGTAAAGACTAAGGCTGGAAATATCATTCTATTTTTCAATCAAATAATAAAATAAAATAGGCCACATAAAACTCAAGTTGAATTTAAGTTAAATTAAAATTTCAAAACCCACCAAATCATTAAACTCATCACTTAGTCGGGCAGTAGTGAAGTTCTGCCTAATGCACAGAGGTAATTATCACCTTTTATTCTTCCCCAAACTGAAAGATTTGAGTTTTCATATGGTGTAATGCCACCATTGATAGAAATGCAAGACAAGTTTTACTTTTCATCTAATTGCCATGATGACACCTCAGCTAATAGGACCATAAATGGCACACCTGTATTTTTCTAAGACAGTAAGCTGGTTTTTGGAATTTACATTTTTCCATTTAATTAAAACCTCCATTTTACTTTATGATTCTGTTACCTTTCTCTGAATATCTCTATAGAAATCTCCTCATGTCATATCTGTCTTTTACATGCACCAAAAGTGACAGTTTTGGAGTTGGTGTAGTGAGGAAGGCAAGTGGAGAATGGGGGTAGATTATATGCATTCATAAATAACAGAAATAATAATAAAAAATGCTGAAGACAAAACAATGAAGAATAAAACTGTGGCTAGTAGTGGTACAACAAACATCTGAACTTTTAATCCTGAGTGTATGGTCCTCTGAACCATTTTATAAATATGATTTGTGGTGTACCTCCTATTATCCTCAACTGTGAACTTATATACAGAAAACAATGACCTGAGCCTCTCTTTGGAGCATTTGTAAAGGCAGAGGTAAAAGATCATGCTACATAAGTATAAAAATTCAAAGAATTATTCCTAGCTGAAACAATCAAAGACATATATATTTTATTTTATTGCTTTTGTGTTATTCTAAGTGAATATTTTCACAATTTTCTGAATTGCAAATTTCTAATA
>PVKM010017737.1:0-25631 GCA_004027735.1 Carollia perspicillata
TGATCTTGATACAGAATTATTGTATCCAGAAGCGAAGTTGATAGACTGCTCCATATTTCACTCATTCAATTATGTAGTCCTGAAAATAAGTCAGTTCAATTAAATTGTTGAGTCTCATTTCAGGAGGCAGTGATGCAAATGGGCTTCCCAAGTGAGACATATTGTGTAGACAAGTAATCAGGCATTTAATAAGGAGTATGCTTTCCATCCCAGTATTAAAATATGCATTATTTTTGAAAGCAAAAGTTATGCCCTGGCTGGTGTGCCTTAGTGGATTGAGCACCAGCCTGTGAACCACAGGGTCACCGGTTCAATTCCCAGTCAGGACACATGCCTGGTTGCGGGCCAGGTCCCCAGTAGGGGGCGTGCAAGATGCAACTACACGTTGATGTTTCTTTTTCTCCTTCCCTTCATCTCTAAAAATAAATTTAAAAATTCTTAAAAATAAAAAACTTACATCTAGGAAGATTTCATTCTATATAAAAATAAAACATGATAAACATAAGCAAAAAGGGGAACTATAAGGGTGGAAGTGCCCAGGTTTAACTGAAGTGCTAAAATATAAACTCTCAGTACACTGTTAAAAAATAGGTACATATATTGTAATTCCTAGAGCAAACTCAAAAGAAGCTAAGACATACATTAAAATGAAATACTAAAAATATTTAAATAATCCAAAGAAGGTAAGAAAGGCTGAAGGGAAAACATAAAACACAAGGGACAAACCAAAAAATTTTTTAAACGGAAGGACTACATTCAACGAATTTAATAATTTCATTAAATTTAAAGACATTATGACTATCACAGACTGTATTTTTTAAAAAGGCGTAATTATATTCTGTAAGAAACATATTAATCTATGTTTTTATAGTAATAGTAAAAATGATGAAAAGAAATATAGCATGCAAACACTACTCAAATGGAAGACGGAGTGTACTATTAGACAAAACAGATATCAGAACAAGGAAAATGTCTAGGGATAAAAAATTGAAAATACATAATAATAAGACTCATATCACTAAGAATAAGTAAAACAATCATAGATGAACAATAACAATTAAAGAGGTAATACAAATAAATGAAGTATAACTAATATAAGTGAAAAATACACAAATGTTAAATTGCACAATATAGTTAAAGACTTCAATTAATTCTCCTTGAATAATTGATAGAGCAAGCAAAATCACCAAGGATACAAAAACACTGTGAGTCAACTTAAGCTAATAGACACTTAAAGGACTCCTCCACTAAGAGTAGAATAGACATTCTTTTCAAGTGCACATTAACATGCTAGATACACCAAGTAAGGAAAAAAGGACTGAAATAAAATCAGAAATAGAGGAAGAAATCTTAAAATTGATACTACAGAAATACAAAGCTCATAAGACTACTATCAACAATTCCATGTCAACAAACAAGACAACCCAGAAAAAAAATGGATAAATTCCTATGGAAACATACAACCTATCATAATTGAATTATGAAGAAACAGAAAATCTCAACAGATTGAGTTCTAGAAAGAGAACAGAATCAGTAATCAAAAACTTCCCAATGAATGAAAATCCAGAACCAGACAGCTTCACTGGTGATTTCCAGTGAACACCCAAAGACTATTGATCCTTCTCAAACTCTTTCTGAAAAATGGAAGGAGTGAACACTTCTGATAGGGGAATTCTGACAGGAGAGTTAAACACTTTAGCGTTACTTGAGAGGCTTAAGTGACTATTGCACTTGAAAAGCTATTATTCTAGTGACTGGAATGCATGACCTCGTGACTCCAGGAGCTGCACAGGCTGTTCAACCTTTGCACCCCAGGGAGTCTACAAGCCACAAGGAGATGGTATCCAAGCCACTATTTCAGGGAAGGAATGCTTGTGATGCAGATAAAGAAATGTTGATCAACAGATAATGAAGTACTAGGAAAAATCACCTCCAGACTGCAGCTCTTATCCAAATAACCTCTTTTCCAAACCCCTTACCCACCCACCCTTCTTCTCCTTATAAAAAGGCTTGAAATGAGATGTTAAGACAGTTTTTGAGGGCACATATTCTGCTGTCTTCTCAGATCATTGACCATCTGAATGTGAGGCAGAAGATAGAACAGGAAACCCCAAGACACTACAGCTGTCATCAGCATCCTGATTTCTGAGAATGCCTTGTGACACTTGGTAATAATTAGAATTGTAGTTTCCTCCCTGAGTGGGCAATCAAGGAAGATTGTGGGAAATTGCATGTGTAGGAGCTTAAGAGAAAATCCTATAAAGATTGTAACCATTCAATAGAAGGGAGCCATTCCCTGGCAAAAGACATGATGCCCTTTCTTGGGAAGTGTACTTTCCTTAATAAATTTCATACTTGCTTTACTTTACAATATCTGCATAATCAGTCCAATTCTTTGTTTGTGACCACCAAGAGCCTATACCCTGTCACCAACTACAACAAATATAGCACTATAAAAATTCAATCCTTGTCTTTACTTATTGGATCTGGTAGTGACAGGCATCATAAATGCCAACTTTTCCAATTTTACTTCCAAATAAACATTTCTGAGGCCAGCATTTCCTTGATATCAAAACCGGACAAGAACACCAAAAAAAAGAGCAAAAATATAGGCCAATATCCCTGATAAACATAGATGCAAAAATCCTCAACAAAATATTACCAAACCAACAATATAAGTCCTTCTTGTACAAATTCAACAATAAATTAAAAGAATCACACACCATGATCAATGGGGACTTATTCCAGTCATCCAAGCAAGGGTGGTTCAACATCCACAAATCAATCAATGTGTTATACCACTTTAAAAAAATAAAAGATAAAAATCATATGATTATCCCAATAGTTTAGAAAAGCATTCTACAAAATTCAATTTGTTTGATAAAACCTCTAAACAAATTCAATATAGAGGGAACATACCTCAGCATAATAAAAGTCATGTATGACAAGCCAACAGCTGACATCATACTCAACTATGAAAGGATGAAAGCCTTTCCTCTAAGTTCAGCAAAAACAAAAGGATGCCCTCTCTTATCACTTATATGCAACATAGTACATTAGAAGTCCTAGCCAGAGGAAATAGGCAAGAAAGAAAAAAGGCATCCTATCTAGAAAGAAGCAAAATTGTCACTGGGTGCAGATGACATGGTATTACATCTAGAAAACTCTAAGGACTCCATTAAAAAAACTGTTAGAACAAATAAACAAATTCCACAAAGTTCCAGAATACAAAAGTCAATATGCAGAAATCAGCTGCATTTCTGCATACTAATAATGAATAATCAGAAAAAATTAAGAAAACAATCCCATTATGAAATAGCCAAAGTGAGGAAAAGCAAGAACCTACAACCAAGACTACTCTATGCAGAAAGGCTATACTTTAAAATTGAAAGTGACAAAAAGAGCTTCCAAGACAAACAACAACAACAACAACAACAACAACAACAACAAAAGCTCAAGGACTCCATTACCACCAAACAAGTATTGCATGAAATATTAAAAGGTCTTCTTAAATAAGAAAGAAAAAGAGAAGAGAGTAAGAGACATAAGTATAAAGAATAAAACAGCAGTAAATAAGTACTAATTAATAACTTTAAGTATAAACAGATTAAATCCTGCAATTAAAAGATATAGAGTAGCTAAATGGACAAGAAAAAGATGACACATAGGTATGCTATTACAAGAGACCCACCTCAAAACAAAAGATACACACAGACTAAAAGGGAAGGGATGGAAAAGATATTCCATGCAAATAGAAACAAAAAAGCAAAGGCTGGAATAGAAATACTTATATCATACAAAATAGACTTTAAACAAAGGCCATAACAAGAGATAAGAAACGGACATTACATAAAACAAAGGGATTAATCCAACAAGAGGATATAACCCTTCTGAACATCTATGCACCCAACATAGGAACAAATAAATATATAAACTATAACTTGTTGCACAAGAAAGGAGAGATCAAAGTAATACAGTCATACCAGGAGATTTTAACACATCATTGACATCAATGGATATCTTCCAGACCAAAAAACCCACAAAACAAGAAACCCCAAATTCAACAGAACAACAGCAACCTTTAAACAACACACTAAATCAGATAGAGTTCATTGATATTTATAGAGCTTTTTACCTCTAAGCAGCAGAATATATTCTTTTGAAGTGCACACAGAACATTCTTTAGGAAAGATCACATGTTAGCACACAAAGCAAGTCTTATTAAATTCTAATAGACTAAAATCATATAAAGCATCTTCTCTAAGTACAATGGTAGGAAAGTAGAAATGAACTTAAAAAACTAAAAAACACACAAACGCATGTAGGCTAAATAACCTGTTAGTAAACAATGCATGGGTTAACAATGAGATCAAGCAAGAAATCAAAAGCTACCCTGAGACAAATGTAAATAAAAACACCACAAAATATGTGGGATGCAGCAAGAGCAGTCCTAAGAGGGAAATTCATAGCATTACAAGCCTACCTCTGGAGGCATGAAAAATATCAAAGAAACAACCTCACACCTAAAAGAACTAGAAAAAGAATAACAAAGCCCAGAGTAAGTATAATGTAGGAAACAATAAAGACTGGGGCAAAAATAAATGACACAGAGGCTGAAAAAGAATACAAAAAAATGAATAAAACCAAGAGCTGGTTTTTCAAAAGATAAACAAGACTGATGAACTTTTAAGAAGATTCATTGAAAAAAAAAGAGAAAGAACCCAAATAAATAAATCAGAAATTAAAAACAACTGATACCACAGAAATACAAAGGATAATAAGAAAATTACAAACAACTATATGCCAACAAATTGGACAACCTTTAAGAAATGGATAAATTCCTAGAAACATACACTCTTCCAAAACTGAATCAAAAAGAAACAAACTGAATAGACCAATTACAACTAATACAATTGAAGCAGTAATCAAAAACCTCCCAGCAAACAAAAGGCCTGAACTGAACAACTTCACAGGTGAATTTTACCAAATATTTGAAAAATTAACACCTATCCATTACAAACTATACCAAAAAATTCAAGAGGGAACAATCCCAAGCTCATTTTAACAGGCCAGCATTATCCTAACTCCAGGATTTATTTTTTTAAGTACATTTTATTGAATATGCTATTACTGTTGTCCCATTTTTTCCCCTACCCTTTATCCCCTTCAACCATTCACTTGGCCTCCCTCCAACATCCCCCCACCTTAGTTCATGTCCATGGGTCATATGTATAACTTCTTTGACTTCTCCATCTCCCATACTATTCTTAATCTCCACCTGTCCATTTTGTACCTACCAATTATGCTTCTTATTCTCTGTTCCTTTTCCTCCCTTCTCCCCTCCCCACTGATAACCCTCCATGGGATCTACATTTCTGTGATTCTCTTCCTGTTTTTGCTTTTTAGGTTCAGTTGATAATTGTGAGTTTACTGTCATTTTACTGTTCATAGTTTTGATCTTCTTCTTTTTCTTAGATAAGTGCCTTTAACATTTTGTTATCCAGCAAAAATACCTTCCAAGCATGAGAAGTAACTAAAGACATTTTCAGACATCTCAAACAAAAAGGTTAAAAAGAAGGTTATTAACAGATCCTATTTCAAAGAATAATAAAAAAATTCTTTAGAATAAAGGGAAATGATTGTAGATGAAAGCGTGGATAGCTGCAGAAAGTATAGATATAAAGGTAAATATAATAGACTACTGACTGCTTAAAGTAATAATAACAATGTCTTGTAGGGTTTGTAACATATGAAAAGAATGGCAAGAATACATAAAAATAGAAAAAAACTAGGAAGCAAGTAAATAGATTTAAATTGTTTTAAAGCTTTTGCAGTTGGGGAGAACACAAAAGAAGTACTAAATAAAATTAGACTTTTGTAAATCAGGACACATTTTATCATTTGTAAGATAATCTCTAAAAGTATGATATTAAAAGATTAATCACAAAAAGCTAGTAAAGGAGATAAAATGGAGTAAGAAATACAGGGCCACAAGAAAATCTTGTTGATGTGAGGGTGATCTGGCTACAACATCTGTCACTCCACTGTATGCCAGGACTGATTCTGCTAATCTGGCTGGCTAGACAGGTGTCCCCTTCCTTCCTCATCGATCCTGAAGCTGCAGCTCAGTGGAAAAGGACAACCTTCCCCAAGAGAGTGGACAGTTCTTCCGCCAAGAGTATACAAGTAACTGTGCTCCCCAGCTAGAACCTCCAAACAAGCTCTCAAGGAAATCTTTGGTGAGTGAAGTATTCAAGACCTTAATCTGGTGGTGGTTCCAAGACGTATACATATATAAACATTCATTGAGTTGTATACTGAAGGTTTCTATACAGTAGTATATAACATGTATTATATTTATTAAATAAAAAAATCTATACATGCTTTCTAGAGTAAGGAGAGTAAGCTTCAGAATCTTTCTAAATAGACTCCAACATACTTCTAAAAAATTTAATGGCTTACAGTTATTCTCTGAAATTTCTTCCATAATGTATAATAGGCACTCAGTACTTGTCATTAAATAATTATATGAACAACCACAATTTAATTTACTTTACTACTTCCAAGATAAAAAAAATTGCTAATTTTTAAAAGTAATCCCTGAAAACTGTTTTCTCATTACTTTTTAAGAATAAAACTGGAATTTTTACAATTACCATTTATATGTGTGTTTTTGTTATTGCCAGGAAACAAACTGGGTTTTTTAACACTACATGCACAATAGTACATAATGAAAATATTTTATATATCTATCTATGTAACAGTAAAGATTATCATTTTGTAGAATTTTAATATCCTTCTAAGAAAATACTTCTGGAACTAAAGAATAGATCAACTGGATCAAAAGCAAAAGAATGAAGAATTAACCTTTCTAAATGCATAATATCAGACACATAAACAGACACTTCACAAATATTCTCATTTGATTCTAAGCATCCTGTGCAAGACAGATAACATTTTCTAAACAGATGAAGAATCTGAAACACAGAAAGGTACAGCTGTTTAACTAAAACCACAGAGGTAGTAAGTCTTCAAAATTAAGACTTAGAAATTCATCATTAAGTAACTGCTGAGAAAATCACTCAAGAGAAGCAAATTTAAAAGTCAGTAACAGACTTATATACAACAAACATGATACAAAACCTAGCAACCATATGAGTCTCATGAAAGGACAATGGGATCAAGAATAAACCAAAAATATGGTAACCTTAATTGTATACAACTATAAATCTGATTAATAGCATGCTGGAGCTTAACATAACAGGTAAAAAAACATTTCAAAATAGGGAAAAAAATCTTCAAATATCAATCACATATTATAATGTCTGAATTTTCAAACACTACAAAAACTTGCAAATTACCATGTCTACTTGCACTACAAATGACCACTTCCATTTTAACATCTAATTTTACTCAAAAAATCTTGGTAAACAAATTCTCTTTCAGTATACACTGAAAATAGATCTGAGAGGTGTCAAAGTTAAATGAGGCAGACTGAATGTACAAAATGTTTGCTGAAGACACACTAAAATAACAGTGAAGGCAATAATCAGCTCATTCTGTAACAAACAAAAGCTCTTTCTCACTTCCCCCTTTCTACTGCCAATTCCTATAAAAACTAGCGATTTCCTCTCTGAAGAAAATGACCTAGGTAAGACTCTGGACTAGGGACATCAGGTACAGTGGATTTTTACTGTGCCAAAAACAGGGAAAATCTATATAATAAATGAGCTTAGGAACTTCCAGACAAGATGGCAGCATAGGTAAACACGGTTCACCTCCTTACACAATCACATCAAAATTACAACTAAATTCTAGAACAACCATCACTCAGAATTCTCAAAACTGAAGCTGAATCATGTCTGACAACTACAGATTTAAAGAAGCCACATCCACCCAGACTGGTAGGAGGGGGAGAGACACAGAACAGGTTGGCCTCATATCCATGTGTAGTGGATAAGAATTCAGGAGGGATATCTGGGGAGTGAATCCCACCCAGACCCACACCAGGCTCCCAGCCCAGGGCTCCAGTGCCAGGAAGGTAAGTCCCCATAACGTCTGGATGCAAACGCCAGCAGGTATTGAGTTGGTGGAAGAAACTACTGAAGTCCCAAACACCTCCCCTTAAAGAACCCACACATGGATTTATTCAGACTCACTCCTTCTGAGCTCCAGCATGATGGTAGCAAGTTAAAAGGCATCCGTGGCATACAGGGAGAAACTGAAGTGTCTGACATCAAGGCAGGAGCAGAGGGACAGCTTTCTCCCAGACAGAAAGACAGGCAGAGGCCACTGTCCCTTTTCTGAGCCCTCCCACCAGAGAGCCACAGAGCCGGCAGGCGGGTGACATATCTGAGACTCAATCAACCAGGCTAACACTGTTTGACATGCCTTGGAGATCCCCAAAGACTCTGCCCTACCTAACTTATAGGCCGACCTAAGCTGTTTTTGCATGTGAATGTCTCATCTTGGCTCATGCTGCACAACTTCATCAATCCTCTCAAATGAGCAATAGCTGGCCTAACTGAGCACCAGGCCCAGCACTAGCAGCAGCCAGACTAGGTTAGCAGATTGACTTTTCCAGGGAATCTCCAAGTAGCAGCCATCTCACACTGCTTTATAGCTCGTGAAGGGTGGCCCTGGGTAAGATATAGGTGGGGGTTGAACTTGGCCTGCTCCACCTAGTAAACCCCAGGGCCAGAGCACCCAGTGGACAGCTACAGAACACACTAGAGCACCACTACCCTGCCCCTACACAGGTGTTTCTCCAAGGAGGGTGGAGGTTGGTGGTTAAGTTGTCACTGCCAATCCTTGCAGCTGACTGGCCTGGATAAATCCCTCCCATTGATCTGATAACACCAACCAAGGCTCAACTACAAGAGGAGAGTGTACTCAGCCCACACAAAGGGTGCACCTCAGGTATCCAGCTTGGGTGATAGGGGAGGCTATGCCATTAGACCCTATAGGACACCTACTACATTAGGCTGCGGAGTCAAAGCAGCTCTACCTAATTACATAGAAACAAACACAGGGAGGTCCAAATGTAAGACCAGATCAAAACGCCAGAAAATGAACTAAGCAAAATGGAGATAAGCAATATATCAGATGCAGAGTTCAAAACTCTGGTTATACAGATGCTCAAGAAACTTAATGAGGACCTCAACAGCATAAAAAAGATCCAGTCAGAAACTAAGGATACACTAATTGAAATAAAGAACAATTTACAGGGAACTAACAGTAGAGTGGATGAAGCCAAGAATCAACTCAATGATTTGGAACATAAGGAAGCAAAAAACAACTAATCAGAATAACAAGAAGTAAAAAGAATCCAAAAAAAATGAAGAGAGTATAAGCAGCCTCTGGGACAACTTCAAAAGGTCCAACATTCACATCACAGAACACCAAAAAGAGAGGAGAAAGACCAAGAAATTGGAAATCTATTTGAAAAAAGAGAAAAGTTCCCCAATTTGGTGAAGGAAATAGACATGCAAGTCCAGGAAGCAGAGAGAGTCCCAAACAGCATGGATGAAAAGTGGCCCACTCCAAGACACTTCATAATTAAAATGCTAAAGACAGAATCTTAAAAACAGCAAGAGAAACCAGTTAGTTACCTACAGAGGAGTTCCCATAAGACTGCCAGCTGATTTCTCAAAAGAAATTTTGCAGGCCAAAAGGGACTGGCAAGAAAGACTCAAAGTCATGAAAAGCAGGGACCTACTGCCAAGATTGCTCTACCCAGCAAAGCTATTATTTAGAATTGAAGGGCAGATAAAGAGCTTACCAGACGAGAAAAAACTAAAGGAGTTCATCAACACGAAACCAGTATTATATGAACATCAAAGGGACCTATTTAAGGAAAAGATCAAAAGTACCAACAATAAAATAGTAATAAAATCATATGTATGAATAATTGAATCTTAAAAAACTAACCAAACAAGAAGGAAAGAGAGAGAACCAAGTAAATGGAGAGTGTTTTGATGGTTGCCAGATGGGAGGTGTGTGAGGGAATGCACGAAGAGGTGAGGGGATTAAGAAGTACAAATTGGTAATCGCAGAATGGCCATGGGAATGTACAGCATAGTATAGGGAATGGAATAGCCAAAGAACTTGTATGTATGACCCATGGACAATGGTGTGGGGATTGCTGGAGAGAGTGCGGGTGCTAGGTGGAAGGGGACAAAAGGGGAAAAATTGAAACAACTGAAACATACATCCATACATATACATATACACACACACGTATATAAAAAATACAGTCATCAGCCCCTTTCTTCAATGATGAGAATTTCATGAAATTCTCTCATTGCACTAAGAAATGCAGTGAGGATCCTCAAACTACAGCCATGTAATTGGGGGATTTCTTGCTGGGGAAAAGAAATATTCAACTAACCAAATATTATTATATAACTACTTTGCTTACAGACAGGATGACAGAGAGAGGAAGTATGTGTATGAGGGAGGGAAGGTAAAAAAAATCTAAATTCTCATCCTCCAAAGTCAATACATAATATGAACATCAAAAAAAAAAAGCAGCAAACAAAACCAGAAATAATATAAATATGTTTCTTAGAGCCAAGGTAATAAATATGAGAGAAAAACGAAATGTTTTGAGTGTGGTTACTTCTAAGAAGTAACAGGGTAGGAGGTTGTTAGTTTTTGTTAAAACACAGCAATTTTGGTTTTTAAAATTCGATTCATAAATAAACCAATGAATGCGAAAATAAAAAATTTCTGATGGAATCTGAGTGACATGCATAAATAATGTTTTAAAAGAAATTAACACATCTGCCCTGGCTGGTGTGGCTCAGTGGACTGAGTGCTGCTCTGCGAACCTAAGAGGTGCCAGTTCGATTCCCAGTCAGGGCAAATGCCTTGGTTGCAGGCCAGGTCCCCAGTAGGGGGTGCACAAGAGGCAACACACATTGATGTTTCCCTCTCTCCCTCTTTTCCCCTCTAAAAATAAAATATATAAAAATCTTTTTAAAAAAGATTAACACATCAAATTTAAATAGGGCTAAAGTAATACTTAATAAAGAATACTTGATAAAATAATAAAGTGCTGAAATTAAGAGGTCCTAATAGACTGTACATACACAACACAAACATACATGATCCTGGCTCTGCCACTCATTTGGCAAGTAACCTACTGACTATAAAGCTGTTTTCTCATATGTGAATTGAAGTCAACAGAACAATAACCAGGGGAAAAATTCAGTAAATTCCATTCTATCTTACAAGTATGACTACAGAATGGTTCTGAGTAAATAAATTTCATTTAGCTAAATCCATCACCCTTATACTGCATTCACTTTCCATCTCTATCTGCAGCCACCACCTTTATAATTCTCTTTGTACTAATGATTTAGTTAATAAATACTTTAACAGATGAAAAAAAAAGATTCAGCCAACTAAATGGTCATCAATGCAAGCTATCACATAACTCGCACATGCCATTAATTAAATTTCACTTTATTTCAAGAAAAAATCTATGATTTATTGTTTCTTTTACTAACTAAAGAATTTTTGGCATTTTCAAATTATTAGTTATTCTTTGTTGTGTTCATGGATATATATAATGAAAAAAACACTTTAGAGAACATCTTTAGTTAGTACTTTTGGGGTTTTTTTTAAGTATTTTTTATTGATTATGCTATTACGCTTTTCCCAATGGTTTCCCTTTTATCCCCCCTCCACCCTGTCCCCAATCCCTCCAGCATCCCCCCACCTTAGTTCATGTCCATGGGTTGTACATATAAGTTCTTTGAGTCCTCTGTTTCCTATACCATTTTTAATCTTTCCCTGACTATTTTATGCCTACTAATTATGCTTCTTCTTCCCTGTACCTTTTCCCCTCTATTCCTCCCTTCCCCCTCCCCACTGAAATCCCTCCATGTGATGTCCATTTCTCTGATTCTGTTCCTGTTCTGGCTGTTTGCTTAGTTTTTGTTTTCACTGTTTTCCTTTTCTTTTTGGGTTCATTTGTTGATAGTGTGAGTTTGCTGTCATTTTACTGTTCATAGTTTTGATCTTCTTTTTCTTAGATAAGTCCCTTTAACATTTCATATAATAAGGGCTTGGTGATAATGAACTCCTTTAACTTGGCCTTATCGGGGAAGCACTTTATCTGCCCTTCCATTCTAAATGATAGCTTTGCAGGATAGAGTAATCTTGGTGTAGGTCCTTGCCTTTCATGACTTCAAATAGTTCTCTCCAGCCCCTTCTTGCCTGCAAGGTTTCTTTTGAGAGATCAGCTGATAGCCTTATGGTCAGTCCTTTGTAGATAACTATCTCCTTTCCTCTTGCTTCTTTTAGGATTCTCCCTTTATATTTAATCTTAGGTAACTTAATGATGATGTGCCTTGGTGTGCCCTCTTCGGGTCCAACATCTTTGGGACTCTCTGTTCCTCCTGGACTTCCTGGAATTCGATTTCCTTCACCAGATTGGGCAAGTTTTCCTTCATTTTTTATTCAAATAAATTTTCGATTTCTTGCTCTTGTTCTTTTCCTTCTGGCACCCCTGTAATTTGGATATTGGAACGTTTCAGGTTGTCCCAGAGGTTTGTAAGACTCCCTTCATTTTTTTGAATTCTTGTTTCTTCATTCTGTTCTGGTTGGATGTTTATTTTTTCCTTCTGTTCCAAATCGTTGCTTTGAGTGCTGGTTTCCTTTCTGCCACTGCTGGTTCCCCGACTATTTTTCCTTATATCACTTTGGATATCCTTCATTTGTTTTTTCAGTTTTCAACCAAGCTCAATCAGTTCTATGAGCATTTTGGTTACCAGGGCTTTAAATTCTCCATCAGATAAGTTAGCTATCTCCTCATCACCTAGTTCTCTTCCTGAGGTTTTGCTGTGTTCTTTCACTTGGGCCATATTTCTTTGTCATGGCGCACCTGATCAGTTGTACCGGGCAGGGCCTTAGGTAATTCACCCAGGCAGGGCAACCCTCTTTTCTATGCTGCAGCACTGCCTGTGGGGGAGGGACCAGTGCAGCTCGCCTGCTCCTCTCTAGTGCACTTTCCAACAGACTCTCATGTGAGACTGGGAGTTTCTCCCATTGCAGCAACTGCTGCCCACAGTTAACCCTGAGTCTTAGTTTCACCTTCAGCCAGCCCCGCCCACCCAGTCTACCACCTTGCTGCAGTTTTTCTGAAGTGGGCCTGTGCATTCTGACACCTTACTGGTCTGGTTGTTCTGGCTGATTTTTAATTTAATTCTTTGGTTTTTGGAGTACCACGCAGTTTGATTTTCTGGTGCTTTTGGTTGTTTATTGATTTTAGATTGGTTGTTATCCTCCTTTTGGTTGTGCGAGGAAGTGAAGGGTTTTTACGTACGTCTCCATCTTGGCCAGAACTCTCCTAGTTAGTATTTTAAAGATAATTTTATTTCCAAAAAGTAATTGAGGAAAAGTTCAATATGGACAAAAATAAAAACAAAAAGCAATCCCCAATTTATAAGCTTTGTTCTCATCTTTAAATACAGTTACCTGTGAAGTGCCTCAGAATTGTGCAATGAATAACATGTGTCGAATAAATTATCATATATTTTGAATATTCTTTCAGTTTCTTGATATATAACTGTACACACACACACATAGAGATACATATATAAAATAAACACATAAATCCAAGAACACAATTTAAATGATAAATTGTTTTCCCCTCATCTCTGACCTCTAAGATGTTAGCTACCTTTCAAGTAGCAAGGGAGACAGTTCTGCAAAGACATTCCTAGGTATATATAAAGGCAGAAGATGGGTGTAGTTATGCAGCCACCAGGGGGACCTACTGTCAAATTACACTTTCACAAAGACTCCACAGCAATATTTGATCCCACATGACCTTCTAGAATCATACCACTTTCCATCAAGACAGCTTGTTTCCCTTGTTTTGATCCTACGTGGTGACTTTGTGATAGCCTTGACAAATAAAATAGGGCGGAAGTGACATTATGTGACTTTCAAGGCCAGATCAGAAAAGGCAATATGGCTACAGCCTGACTCCCTCAAGGATGCTCAGCTTTGGAAGAAGCCACTGTGCTGTGAAGAAGCCAGGACATATAAAGAGGTCATATGTAGCTGTTTAAGCCCCAGCTGAGATCTCAGATACCAGTTGTATGAGTGTGAATAAACCTTCAACTGATTCTAGCCTTCAGCTGAGGCCCAACACATGAAACAGATATAATCCATTCCTGTATAAATCCTTGACTCACAGAATCTGAGGACAATAAACATGCCATTATGTTTTAGGATAATTTGTTATGCAATCCTAATAACTAGAACAGGCTAGTTTCCCCCCAATTCTTCCTTGTCACACAGGCTACTGCTAAACAGATGTCCTGAAGTAAAAATAAAGCCAAAAATTAGGAGAAAATCCTCATAGCATGGTGAACTCAATCCATGTAGTATGTATATTATACATTTTAAGGTACTTAATAGAGACATGTTTTGGTGAACTGATGGAAAATTCAAGACATAAGGCAGACAACACAATTCATATGCTGGCTACAGTAAAATAGTTTGTTCCAAAGCCAGAGTGGAAACAGAACTTGAAACTGATACACCACTAATGAACTTATCTCACCCCTATATCCACAAAAAAGAAAGAGAATGAAGAACTAATGAATTTATATGAACTTCTTCATTCCACTATTTTCTCAGGAAAATACACAGAAAAAGCTTTGATGATATAAGTACTAGAAAAGGAGCAGACTTTGACAAAAATGAAAATTTCACCTGTGGTACAGATGTTACAAATCATTACTTGGTAATCTCCAGAGGAAAGCGAGTGGTTCTCCTTTCCAGTGACTACAGTATGCTGGTGAACCAAGCAGCTGCCCACAATGGAGGTTTCTGAAATTCAATTTTATTTAATGGACTTAAAAGAACAAATATCAGAGATTGAACTTCCCTTTTAATTTGCAGGCTATCATACACCACTGCGTAAGTTGCAAAATGCATAACCAGGGAGCCATTCAGCATATATTAAAATATGTAGCATTTATACAAAAGTATAAAGCAACTCGAACACTTTGAATGACTTGGGTGCAAATACCGGGAAGACTAAATATATTATATATCCAACAGTTAATTTCTCATATTATTCCAGTTAAGCTTATTTTTTCAACCATAATTTCAACCACTAACAATGAAACAGAACAATTATAACAATATACTGTAGTAAAAGTTAAGTGCATGTGGTCCTTCTCTCTCTATGTGATAACCAAGAAAGCCAAGGGACTGACAGGTGGGTAGTGTACACAGCATGGATTATGCTGGACAAAGGGATGATTCATGTCCCAAGTGGACCAGAGAGATGGTGTGAGATTTCATCATGCTACTCAGAATGACATGCAATTTAAAACTTATGAATTGTTTATTTCTAGTATTTTCCATTTAATATTTTTGGAGCACAGTTGACCAAAACCAAAATAAACCAAACAAAATCATGGATAAGGGAAGACTACTGTACCTGGGGAACACAACAGAAACCTTATGAAGATGTTATCTTGGAGATGCAGATATGAGGAATGAGGAATTCCAGTTTGAATATGAACTACGTATTAGTTACTATTAAATTCATAGTATTAAATTTTGGTGTATGATAATGGTACTGTGGTAATTTATAAGACTCTTAGACTGCTGAAATGCTTCCAGGTAAAATGTACCACTGTCAGAAATTTCAGAATAAGCAAAGAGAAAAAGAAAGCAAGTGTACAAATGCTAATAATGGGTCAATCTAAGTGGAGTAGGTATGTGTGTATTCATCATACTACTCTTTCACCTTTTCTGTTGCGCTGAAATTTACTTTATTATTTTTAATCCTCACCCAAGTATATGTTCTCATTCATTTTAGACACAGAAAAGGGGAGAGAGACAGACAGAAATATCAATGTGAGAAACACTGGCCTTCCATACATGGCCTGACTGGGGACTGAACCTGCAACCTAGATATATATATGTCCTATCAGGAATCGGACCCACAACCTTTCGGTGTACAAGACCACACTCCAACCAAATGAGACACCCGGCCAGGGTGGCCTGAAATTTTTTAACAAAAAACAGGAACATACATTATATATGTCAAGACATGCCCAAGAATATTCACCAGCAACATTATTGATAAGAGCCCAAAGTACAAACAATCCAAATATTCAGCAACAGCATATCTGACATAGTAATAGACAAGTAAATAACAGTACATAATTTATACTATATAAATACTATATACTACATATATAACATATAGTATATATGTGTAACATAAACGATATATAGAACATAACGGAGAGTGCTATAGAGCAATGAAAATACACCAACTACTGTCAACGCATCACATGGATAAAACTCACAAATAATGATGAGCAAATAAAGCTACATACAAATAAGATGAATATTTGATAAATAAATATTTCAGACAAGACTCAGATAAAATCAGAGCTGTCATTTATCTTTGTTCACCAAAGGTTTTACTGACAGACAGTTGAAGTAAGATTAAAATGAAAATGTGTAAGTTATTTAAGAGAACAAATTCCTTTTAAGCATCTTCAAGCACATTTATAAAAATCGCCCACATACTATATTGATCAGCTCCACTAACTAATCATAATGCACTGATCTGTCAGCTTTCTTAAAGACCCAGTTTCAATTAGAACTTGCATTTGACAGTTACAAATCCACACTACAAAGACTTTTCTTCATTGAATGAGGATTTTAAACTGTACTATAAATAAACAATTTTAATTTTAAAATATAACCTCAATTCAGATTTATAACCAGATATCATTTTAAAAGGAGACATAAAATACTTACGTTAACTTTGAAAGCTTGCACATTGTTATCCAGAAGAAGAATGTTGCAAACCACCTCCGTATGCTGTCTGTCTCGGGCCAACTCTGATGCTCGTACATTGTAGGTTCTGCCAGCAGGCAATCGGAAACGTGAGGTCATTACTGTCCACACTAGGTCTAATTTGGGGAAAAAAAATTCACTAAATAAGAGAATAGTTCAAGCTACAAAGCAGTTTAAAACACAAATTTACTAAGTATTTTTCAACTAACACCAGTAAAAAGCAGTTTTAAATTTTTAAACAACCAGATATGAATTACAGGTATAAAAAAAGATACTGTGTGTGTGTCTGTGTGTGTGTTATCTAAACCAGGGATGTCAAACTTTTTGGCATCTCTGGGTCACACTGGAAGAAGAGTTGTCTTGGGCCACACATTAAATACACAAACACTAACAAAAACTGATGAGCAAAAAAAGATCTGTACATAATTTTTGTGATATCCGCCAACACAGATAAGCAAAACAGTCCTCACATAATAACCCTCATTATTGCAGTGGCCCTTTCAACAATCTTTTAAAATCATCGAACCAGTCCCAAGTTTGTGATCACTAATGTAGAAAATGTACATGTCTAACTAATAAAATGTTACTGATTTTTTATATTTTTTTTATTATAAAAATCAAAGAAAAGAGGACACCATAAAACTGGTAGGATATTTGACAATGTATTTGAGAAACTAGTGCATCGATGCCTGGTTTGATAGTAGTTGGAATTCTCAAGAGAGTTCTCAAGGTGCTCATCAGATATTTTGGTTCTAATTTTACTCTTAATGTGTTTCATTCTTGAAAACAATTGCTCACACGTGTAGGTACTGCCAAACAGTGATGGTGTGAATAAGGCATGAGTGTGAAGCAAGGGACATTTGTCTCAGGGAAGACAGGATCTATAAAAGTCCAGTAAAGGGACACAATCAAATTTTTCTTTAAATTGAATGTCAGATGGCAGCTCTATGCTTTCCATTTGAAAACTGGTAGGTAACAAACACATTCATGTCGACTGAAAACAGGAGCTGGAAATATAGCAAAATATTTATTATTTTCCTGTGTTGAAATCTGCTTTCAAATTCTTATTATCAAATCAAAAAGCAATGCTGCACATTTTTCATTGTTCACAGGACTGTGTTTAGCCAATATGTCAAAATGTATAACATTGTTTGCCTTAATTTTAGCTTGCCATAATTTCAGTTTCATTTCAAATGCTGTTATTATTTGAAACACAGTATTAATAACTTGGTTTTCACCTTGAAGACACATGTTTAACTCATTTAAGCGAGCAGTTAAATTCACTAAAAATGCTAAATCTGTAAGCCAGTTTTCATTGTCAAGTTCCAGCACAAATTTGTTTTTTGATACCATAAACAACTTGGTAACATGTCGCAAATCATGAAATCTTATCAATATTTGGCCTCAACTTAGTCATCTTACTTCTGAAAAGCAAATGATGTTGCCATAATCAGCATCAATACTTTTAAGGAACTCCTGGAACTGGTGATGATTCAATTCCTTGGCTCTTAGGAAACTCGGTCATTTTTAAAAATATATTTTACTGAGTATGCTATTACAGTTGTCCCATTCTCCCTTCACTCCCCCTTTGCACTGCTCACCCCCTCCCACCCACATGCCCCCCATTGAGTTCATGTCCATGGGTTGTACGTATAGGAAGAGCAACAAGTGGACAAGTTATTTGAACAAATAATAAAGGAGAACTTTCCCAATCTGGCAAAGGGAATAGACTTCCAGGAAGTCCAGGAAGCTCAGAGTCCAAAAAAAGTTGGTCCCAAGGAGGAACACACCAAGAAAATTCTGTCTGGATGATGATTTGCATGATGTTATCCATTTTTAAAGCTTTTGTGCATAAATTTTCTTGATGTACTATGCAATGATACTCCATCAAACATGAGTTTTGAGCAGCAACTGCATCATCCTGTAGTAATTTTATAAACCCCTCTCTTTTACCTACCGTCGCCGGGACACCGTCAGTATAGACAACATCTATACCAGATACATTGACAATGGACAAAGAAAATTGCTTTAACATATTTTTTAGTGCTTCATATAAATCTCTTGATTTGGCTGTGCCTTTTAATGGCACTAAAGAAGCCGTTTCTTCAGTGACATTATATCCATCATCAATATCTCTAATAAAAATGGCAAGTTGAGCCATATCTGCAGCATCAATACTATCATCCATGCCAGAACATAGAGTTTAAAATTGGCAGCTTTACTCTCGAAACTTCTTTTGATAGATTTTCCAATTTCTTCAGTTCGCCTGGCTATAGCCTGGTGAGACAAACTGATCTTAGAGATATCCCCCTTTTTTCCAGGGCAAATTATACCTACCATGCTTTCTATACATTGCTTAATAAACTCACCATCAGTGAATGGTTTTGATTTTTTTGCTATTAAATATGATACCACATAACTAGTTTTTACAATGGAAGATTCTCAAGTTGTAACTTTTTGAAAAAATTTTTATTGAGAAGATACTTTTTCAGTTCCACTATTTTGTCCTTACGACACAATCCTTCATACGCATTCAATTTCACAATATGTTTTTGCACATAATCTCTTTTCAAATTATAATCTTTGAAAACTTGCACAAATTCCCTACAAATTAAACAGTGCCTTACTACTTGCCTCAACAAAAAAAGTAGTCATCTGTCCATTTTTCACTGAACAATCTCTCTTCATCCATAATTTTTCTTTTTTTGAATTATTTTTTATCTTGAGACGTTGTAGAAGCCATGCTGGATTAAAAAATAAGACTAGCTAAGGGACTTTATTTACTTTTATTATGAAAATTAATTGACAGGAAAACAGAAAGCAAGGTTTGGACTCTTCCACAGCCCTCTCGGCTACCAATACAGGGCAAGTGGGAGGGCCGATTGTAAAGCATGGTGGGTGATGTGTTAGGCACCAAGGAGGTGTGGAAGTACCTTCAATAATCAAATAAGAATGCTTACCTGACTTCTAAATAGCATTAAACATCTAACGTTGCAATGGCAGGTTGAAATATTATTGATAATCGCTGCCTCACTAAGTCACCATGAGCACATACAATGTCTGATGATGTCAATTCCACTGTCTGCACTTGGAAGACACAGGAAGCTGAACACTGCCATAAAACTGAAGTCACTCATGCATTCAAATAGTGATAGCATACGTACATTTATTTTACGTGACAATGCGACACACAATCACAAAGAAATCTCATGTTTTAAGTAAATTTATGATTTTGTGTTGGGCCACATTCATAGCCATCCTGGACCATACATGACCAACGGACTGCGGGGTTGGACACCCCTGATCTGAACTAAAATTACAAACTACCTGGAAGGTGAGCTTTATTTTTAACTTTTTCCACTAAGAAAACAGACAAATTGTTCAGGGAGTCATTCCAATTCAAAATATATAATTTTAGGAGTAGCCAAAGGGTGGAAAGAGAATATGCTTCCTCAGGAAGTCAAACATTATTCAATGGTGCAAGCTTTAAAAAACACTGTAAGGTGGCAACAGGAGGAAATATTTAACTCTGAAGGTATCCTCCCTTTATTAAGCTTAAGATTTAAGGGAAAATGGGAGTCTGTTTTTAAACACAACAATATCCTTCATTTTAACTAACCTCAAGTTCAAACTGATTGTAATAGGATTATTCTTATTATTAAGAAAACAAAAACTTAAGGCTACGGATCTTTACTATTTGGCTTGTTACCTAAGAGGTTAAAAGTATATTGCCTATGGAAAAACATATATCATAGTGGTATCAGCAACACTTGATGCTTAAAGACAACAAAGATATAGCTTCCAAGTCTGAAAGAAAATTATTTGAAACACAGAAGTACATAAAAAAATAAATTAGAATTCATGTTGTGGACCCTCAGGAAGAAGACACCTATTAAGAAGGGCTCCTAGCCATAGCTGATTTGGCTCAGTGGTTTGAGCATCAGCCTGCAAACCAAAGGGTTGCCAGTCCAATTTCTATAAGGGTACATGCCTGGGTTGCAGGCCAGGTCCCTAGTGGGGGGTGCATGAGAGGCAAGCACACATTGATGTTTCTCTCCTTCCCCCTCTCTCTAAATAAGTAAATGAAATTTTTTAAAACAAGAAAAGAGGATTCCTGGTGGCTAACTGGGCTCAAATTTAAAAACAAAAACAGATCCTAGCAGCCATCTATACACAGGTTGCTCTCACAGAACCTGCACTTCAGGAAGAAGCCTGCACTGAACTGCCTGCGGGGATTGTTTCTGCCATCTGAGCGAGCCTTATAAAGGAGTTCCAGCAATCCTATTTTAAGCAATAGGACTGAGGCTTTCCCAATTGGAGCTGCACAGCTCTAATAACCAGAGTGGCTCTATTCTGACCAATCAGGCCAATGTCTTTTGGACCAATCAAACTGTGAGTATTTGGAGTCCTCATTTGCATAAGGCCAAACCAATCAGGGACCAGGGGGAGGGACTTCTGTCTATATAAGCTACCTTTCCTTTGGCTCTGACAGCGCACTTTCCCTTTCCACCTAAGACTGACTGCATTCCCCAACTAAGCTGAAACATAGAAGATGCTTTGCCAGAGAAGAGCAGAGCAGAACAGACCAGTGCAGAGCAGACCAGGAAGGAAAGAAACAAAGTTATCTAGCCAGAGAGGGGCCTGACTAGTCCCAGGGCTGCCTCACAGCCATGCTATTTTCACAACCATGCTGTATCACAATTGAGCTGCTTTGTGCTGAACAGTTTCCTTCTTCACGGGACCCCCAGTTGGGGAGTCCTGTTGGTACTGATTTGGTGCCAGCAACCATCTGTTAACAATGTGAAAAAATAAAGCTAGACTTTTTTTTTGAAGATTTTATTTATTTACTTTTAAAGAGGGGAAGGGGGGGGGAGAAAGAGAGAGAGAAACATCAGTGTGCCGCTGCCTTTCACGTGCCCCACTACTGGGGACCTGGCCTGCAACCCAGGCATGTGCCCTAGACTGAGAATCCAACCAGAGACCCTTAGATTCGCAGGCCAGCACTCAATCCACTGAGCCACACCAGCCAGGACTAAAGGTAGACATTTTCAATCCTTCAAGAATTCAAAGTTTAAAATCCATAAAACTTCCCTCTTAAAGGCAATTAGATAAAGGAAGCTACATTATAAATATCAATATATAGAATCTGAAAATATGAATAAACAATAAGTAGTAAAACATTTGAATGAATAAACAAAAAAGTACTAAGAAATAGCAGTTAAAATCAGTGCTTTTCAATAACTGCAGTTGACATCATAGACTCTTCATGCCAAAAGGATTAAAGCTAAGCCCTACCAGGGGTGGCTTGGCTGGCTGAAGCATCATCCTGTGCACTGAAAAGTCACAGGTTCAATTCCAGGCTGGGTACATACCTATGTTGTGGGTTTGGTCCCTGGTCAAGGCACACTATGGGAGGCAAATATTCAATGTTTCTCTCTCCCTCCAAAAATCGATAAATGTATCCTGTCCCGCAAGAAAAAAATGTTTAAAAAGAGGATTAAAGCTAAAAGTAAAAGTCAATGTTACATAAGTATAAAAATTATACAGAGAAAAATATCTTTAGCATATTGACAAAGTAGGGCTAGCCAAGTAAGATTCATCAATTAAATAGCAGTGATTGGCCCTGGCTAGTGTGGCTCAGTGGATTGAGCACTGGCCCAAGAACCAAAAAGTAATGAAACCAATTCCTGGTCAGGGTACATGCCTGGGTTGTGGGCCATCCTCTCTTGTTGGGGGTGTGCAAGAGTCAGCCTAATCAATGTATTTCTCCCTCTCTTTCTCCCTCCTTTCCACTCTCTAAAAAGTTGTGGTTTCTGGTTGGTGCCACATGTAAGGAGCTTTAAAGTCCCCAGTCCATCCTAACAAGTAAAAAGCAGATCAGACTGGAAAACCAGCAACTCTTCTTAAAGCCGTAAGAGAGAGAGGGCACAGCCCTGACCATGGTGGCTCAATTGGTTAGGTGTCATCCCACTTGCTGGTCTGACTCCCAAACACACTTGAGATTCACACAGGTTGGGTGGGACAGGTAACCAATATGAAATAACACCAGAGCACTCTGTTCTCAACATGGCCTACCTACCCTCAGAAGAATCTAGTTAACGAGAGCCTAACTGACCTGGGACAAGGAAAATACCCAACCCCATCCCACTCTAGCCATGTTGTCAACCTAAGTGGAGAGAACAAGAAAAGAGAAACATTTACATTCACAGTCCAAATGCACAGGTTCACTAAAATGTTGAGAGCTAATCAAAGGACCAAAGAATGTTTCCCTCACCCCACTACTCACTACCACATTACTAAGGTCCTATTTATAGCAGTTCCTTTTTAACAGGACACCATGCTTGCCTATCAAGAAAAATTTACAAGGCATATCAAAAGGCAAAAAACACACTGTGAACAGACAGATCAAGCATCAGACCCAGACAAGGAAGGGATGTTGGAATTATTAAACAATAAATATGCTAAGATCTCTAATGGATAAGGCAGAAACGGCATGCATGAACAGATGGGCAATGTAAACATACAGATGGAAACCCTAAGAATGAATCAAAAAACAAATGTTACAGGTGAAAAAAGCAACAAATATGAAGGATGCCTTTGACAGGCTTATTAGTATATAAAACAGCAAAGGAAAGAATTTGAGCTAGAGAATATATCAATAGAATCCTCAAAAATGAAAACAAAGACTGAAAAAAATAAAACAACATCCAAAAACTGCGGGACAACTACAAAAGCTATGACATACACATTATGCAAATACCAGAAGAGAGAAAAAGAATAAAATAATGACCAAGAATTTCCCCCAAATTAATATTGGACATCAAACCATAGATCTTGGAAGCTCAGAGTGCCAAGAAGGAAAATGCAAAATGACACAACATAAAACAAAACAAAGAAAACCCCTACACCATATCGTTTTTAAACTACATAAAATTTTTTTTTAAAAAGAAATCCTGAAAGAGACTAGAAGAAAAGAGTACCTTATCCATAATAAGAACAAATATAATTACATCTGATTTCTTAACCATGCAAGCAAGAAAAGTAGAGTGAAATATTTAAAATGTTGAGGGGAAAAAGCCTACCAACCTAGAATTCTGTATCCTGAAAAATTACCTTTCAAAAGAGAAACATTTTTCTCAAACAAAAACAAGGGAGAGGAGAGAATTTGTTGCCAGTGGACTTGCCTTGCAAGATATTTTAAAAGAAGCTCTTCCAAGAGAAGGAAAATATAGGTCGAAACTCACA
The DNA here is from genome assembly GCA_004027735.1 of Carollia perspicillata. Classification (NCBI taxonomy): domain Eukaryota; kingdom Metazoa; phylum Chordata; class Mammalia; order Chiroptera; family Phyllostomidae; genus Carollia; species Carollia perspicillata. The sequence continues at coordinate 24,094 of PVKM010017737.1, forward strand.
TCCATATAAAGGAAGAGCATCAAACAAGGAATAAGTGAAGGTAAATTTAAAACTTTAAAAAAAATTCTTAATTGATCAAACAGATAACAGCACAGCACCCTCCACTTGAGTGTATGAAAGTGCTCAGGGATTTGATGGGATTTTCCAAATGTGATTATAGTCCCAAATTAGATAAATTAACCAAAAGAGAGATTACCTTTGGTGCGACTGACTTAATCAGGTGAGAGCCCTTGCAAGACTGGGACCTTCCTGAAGTGAATAAAATTCTGTTGCTAGCTTTAAAATCATGATCTTCCATGTAATGAGAGGGCCTATGACAGAGCCCACATGACAAGAAAGTGTCGGGGCCTCTAACAGCTGACAGCTAGCAAGGAACTGAAGACCTTAGCCCCACAGTGGACTGTTATAACGGGAAACTAATACATCATTCAGAGTGGTACTACTCAACCAACAAACATTCACAAGAGGTAGAAAGAAAATATACAAAAAGAAGGAAACAACATACATGATGGTCTCTTTGTGCAAATTCCACTCTTTCCAGTTATGATGGATCTATTATTTCCCCCTCCCCAAACCTGCCTTCCCTTCACCAGGTATGAGTGGTTTATTGAAAGTGAACAAAGACATAAGGAAATATGGGAGTAATAGCAGAAACAAGTTAGTATTAACACTAGGGGGAGCTACCAAAAAAATGGTCAATGTTACAAAGATATCCCAAGGTACAGGAATGACAAAATCGAAAGATATCAGTATATTTTGCCAGCACTAATCTTTCCCATTTACCACCACATCTACTTCAATCCTAAAGCATAAGTGCACTAATCAGCTCTTGAGATCTCCCCCAAAATAACAATATTTTTACTTAGACACCAAATATATTCACCTTTTTCGTCACACTCGCTTTCAATTTATAAAGCAATATAATTCTGTTTCATTTCATGAGAATTTTACTACTTGCAAATTCTAACCTTATAAGAATAAATCTTCAGCTTTCTAAAAGAGAAAGAAATCAAATAAAATCCTCCATTGCATTTTTTTTTTCATTTGAAAGGTGTCTCAGTGCAATTTATAAATAGATTAAAAAAAAACTGCTGCCAGTAGAGCCCTGGCTGGGTAGCACAGTTGGCTAGAGTGTCATCCCATACATCAAAAGGTTTCAGTTCAATTATCAGTCAGGGCACATATCTAGGTTGCAGGTCCTAACCCTGGTCAAGGCACGTATAGGATACAATCAATTGATGTTTCCTCTCACACTGATGTTTCTCTCTCTCTCCCTTCTCCCTTTCCTCTCTCTCTAAAATCAATAAACACCGATTTTATCCTTGGGTGAATATTACACAAAAACAACTGCAGTCAGTGGAAAATAGCCCATCTCCACTAAGAAAAGATTATAAATTATGATCTATAAAAATGTTCATCTTTAGCTTCCAAGACAAAAGAAGTCTAAAAGAATATGCATCCACCAATCCAGCACTGCAAGACATGCTAAAAGGACTGCTCTAAGGAAAGGAAGGAAAAGAGAGAGACAGAGAGGAACA